>JANHFX010001549.1:0-22342 GCA_027560015.1 Chloroceryle amazona | reverse complement strand
TGGTATCGTTGTTTTGTTCTCTTGTTTTCTCGTTGCGTGTTTGCCGGGTTGGCGTGTGGGCGGCGGGGGGGGGGGGGGAAAAAGGGGGGTGGGGGTGGTGGCCATGGTCATGGGAGAGCACTGTGCCAATCTCGTTAGAAACTGTTTGTCATGGAGAGGGACCAAAGAAGCCTGAGTCAGAAAAGAGCTCTCCTGTTTTCTCCATCTCTTCTCCAGTTCTTCCTAGCTGGTGTTGATAATTCTGTGATAATCTGATCTCTCTACCTTAGCTCCACAAATCTTAAATTTTGAATATATGTCTGCTCTTGGTAAATCCCAGTGACATTTCAAATGGACAAATGGCCATAAATATTTTAAGAATTCATTATTATTTCTGTGAAAAAAAAAAAAAAGGCTCTTTGCAATGGTGAGAGTTTTAGCTACTGTTTACTGCTACTGTTCCTAAAGTCATTAACGACAGTAATTGGTTATGCACAGAATTTTAAGACTTCCAACTGTTGCCTTCTTGTAATATTTTTATTTCAAATTTTCTGTACTGGTAACTGTTTTATTTCTAAGTTTTGAGGAGGTATATAATTACGTTTATTAGGATTGTCTTTTTTCTCTCTTCAACTACACTTTAATTACTAATAATGAGTTGGGAAACAAGGACATCCATGATCTTGCATGTGAATACACCAGTAGATGTAGAAAACCTGTAACTAATTACTGTCTGCATGTCATATTTTGTGATGGCAAACAGCAAAAAGAAGGACCACAAATTAAAGCTTTAAAAAATGTTTGTTTTCCTAGTTGAAGGGCAAGGAAATACAGTTTTGACAGTGTTCAGCATAGTCAGCTTGTATCGATGATTTGTATGATACACACAACAGTCCTTCCTCAGTATGCCAATCCTGTTAGTGTGTGTACATTCAGAAATTAACCTATACCATTTCATTTTTTCTGGGTTCTTAATACATATAATAGTAGTTAATGATATAATTATATAATGGGGATAATTGTTATATATGACTATGTAATAGATATAAAATCACGTAATGCTTATAAAACTACTTAAGACTAGTCTTAAATGCAATTTTGTGCTGCCTTTAATAGATGGATTAGTAATAGAGCTGTTCCTAGCCTGTCTTTTATTAAAGCCTCAGGAACATGGTCTGCTCCTTGGTAACAGTATGCTTTCTGTTCATTTCAAAATGCTCCCTTGTTGTGTCTGAGGAGATGCTGGTTTGTTTAGTTTCTGTTATGTTGATTGCTATTAGTGAAAATGATGATAAATTACTTCATTAACATACTAATATTTTTTCATCATGGAAAGGTCTGAAATACATGACTTTCTGTCTGGATATTTTATCTGATTGTGAGAGAGACTAGATTTATTTTAAAGCAGGTATTAACATTCTACTGATACTCTGGCTAAAACCAATTATAACTATTTTTTAAAATTTTTATTTTAAAAAATGGACCTAATACCAAAAGATGTAATTGTCATCTACTCTTGATTTGTGGAAAATAAGTGTATGAACATGGTGTCTTACTGTCATATTTTATGCAAGAATATTTTAGTTTGCAGAAACATTTATGCTTTTGCGTAATATTCCCCCACTACTGAAAAAAAAAAATAAAATGAAAACCCACACACAAGTGTAGAAACTGTATCATTTTAATGATGATGTTAAATGTTAGTGATGAGTCAAAAGCTTTCAAAATGATTCAGCATTAAAATAAATTACTAGAGACAATATTGTTAACAGATCTTTAGAGTAGTTCCAGTGTCTAGTGGGTTTGGTCCAAGCAGATTTAATTTCATCTGCTAGGTGATGATAGACAAATGAACTACCTGAGGTGTCCTGCATACTCACTTTATATAAATTATAGAGGGAAGCCTCTATTTTACAAGGGGAAAGAAAGGAAGGGAAGCACAGTGGTTACGGAACAAGAGAAAAGCTGTGTTTTCTACTCTTGTTTTAGACAAATGTCTTGTCCTGGCACTTGATTATTCCATATTGAGAAGCAGGGCAGGAAAATCTGTTTCAGTTCTTTAAGACAAAGCTGCTGATTTTGTTAACTGGACTTGCACTCCCCCTCAATTGCTTGTTTTTCTTTAGAATGTTTCCTGTGTTTTGGATAAGTTAGTGAGATCTGAGAATATTTTGTTTTGCCTTTTTTTATGCTGAACAATTTGTGCTCAAACTTGGTGAGACTGCTCATGAAAAATGCTATTCTGTGGGGTGGATTGAGAGTTTTCTAAGCAACGAAAAAACATCTTTGCAGTAAGGTTCCTCATAATATCTTTAGTAATGTTCTTTGTTAGGCTTCTTTTGATTTTTTTTTTTTTTTGTTGTTTGTAATCTTCATTGAATTTTGAGGCACTGTAAGACGTTTAGTTCTAGTGTTAAAGGAGATAAATCTTATGTATGTGATATTACAGTGCTTATAGTATTGACTAGTGTGCTTGCAGAAAGTCTCATAATCCTATTCATGTCAAAAAGATTAATTTGAAATGGATTGTGATTAAAACTGTTTAGTTATGAATGATTGTAGTTATAAAAGATAAAGTTTGAATTGAGTATTCTAGCTTAGATTATTTCAAGAGTTTAAAGCCATGTTCTGTGTATATTATATTTTCAAACACTGAAGATGTGTATAAACTGTGGAATTGGCTGAAAACAAGATTTATGAAAGAAAATTATGCTGTAGTCATATTTAGCTGTAAAAATGTCTGTGGAAAATGTAAAATTAAGAATAAGCTTAATTTTGCGTGGCTGTTGTACTGGGAAATGTCTAGGATGTTGAAAACAGGCAATATCTGGGGGGAAAAAAAAAAGATTTTGCTTATGGCAGTTCTCAAGTATTGCATTCTGACTGGTTTTGTTGTTTGTTTTTTTTTTTAATTTTGTTTTCAGATCTTGAGTCAGATGACTGTGCATCTATATACATCTTTAATGTAGACCAACCATCATCCTCTGTAAATCAGCCAATTTGTATTCCTCGCCATGGATTGCAGTCTCACTCCTCCCCTCTGTCACCACCTACAAGACTTCAGAGTCATAAGAACTATGAAGGCAGTTGTGAGGTACCAGAATCCAAATACAGTCCACTAGGTGGACCCAAACCCTTTGAGTGCCCAAGTATTCAAATTACATCTATTTCACCTAACTGTCATCAAGGGATTGAAGCCAATGAAGATGAATTACACACAAATGGCACAGAAAATGAGTATATGGAAAGGCCTTCACGGGACCATCTTTATCTTCCTCTTGAGCCATCATACAGGGAATCATCCCTTAGTCCAAGCCCTGCCAGCAGCATTTCATCCAGAAGTTGGTTTTCAGATGCTTCCTCTTGTGAATCCATTTCCCATGTTTATGATGATGTGGACTCAGAGCTAAATGAAGCAGCCGCTCGATTTACTCTTGGCTCTCCTTTGGCATCTCCTGGTGGTTCCCCAAGAGGTCCCAGTGATGAATCTTGGCAGCAGCCTTATGGATTTGGGCATGCCTTGTCACCTAGGCAGTCTCCCTGTCATTCCCCTAGAACTAGTATTACAGATGAAAACTGGCTAAGCCCTAGACCAACATCAAGGCCCTCATCAAGACCTACATCCCCCTGTGGGAAACGACGACACTCCAGTGCTGAGATTTGCTATGCTGGTTCTCTCTCTCCTCACCATTCTCCAACTCCATCACCTGGCCATTCTCCCAGAGGAAGCATAACAGAAGACACATGGCTAAACACTTCCATCCATAATGTACAAGGCCTTAATTCTGGCCTTTCACCATTTCAGTGTTGTACAGAGACTGATATTCCTCTAAAAACAAGAAAGACCTCTGAGGACCAGACTGCCACTTTATCTGGGAAAATAGATATCTGTCCTGAAGAACAGGGTAACTTATCGTCATCCCTTGAAACTGCAGTAGATGACTGCTCTGGATCTCAACACACATTGAAAAAAGATTTGCCCGGAGACCACTTTCTTTCTGTTCCTTCGCACTTTACTTGGAACAAACCAAAGCCTGGTCATACTCCTATATTTCGGTAAGTGATTAGAAAGTCCTTCCTGCCTATTTGTAGGCAGGTAGATGATCTAATGCGGAAAAAAGTTGAGATACCAAATACCTATCTTTTTCCTCTTTTAAAATTCAGTAGATGCATTGTAACAGAGGATTAGTTTTATTTAAAGTTTGTTGGCATACATGCACAGAGCCCAGTGGAATCAAATGTTTGCAGGTCCTGTGCATGCTTTGCACTTCCATCTCATCTGAGCAGTTAGCATTTTAATGCAGCTAAAGAAACCTGACTTTATAAAACTGTGAGAACACAAAAGAGGTGAGGAGTTTATTTGCTTTTGTTTTTACTTGCTTCTTTGGGCTGACAGAATTCTAGAAAGAGAATTGAGAAAAAAATTTGCATGCTATACTGAAAATCATCTACAAAAATTGATTTCTGGGCCATAGTTCCAAGGGTATTTCCACCATTGTGGTACTGTGTTAACTATCTCTTTTTCTGATCATGATCATTTGTGGAGCCTCAAAAGAGGGAATTGGTTTGACTGGGGGAAAAAAATCACCCTTGTTTCCATCCTGTTCCTTTTTAGGTAGAGCAGTTCTGTGATCTTGCTAACCATATAGCTTCTGAAATAACTTTGCCGGTACAATGCAGTGGGTGAAGTAGAAGTGAGAACTTCAGCAGCATTACTGCTGGCTGGACAGATACTGTGATTCCTGAATATTTTTCTTGCTTTACTAGGTTTAAAAAAATAAGGGGTAGGGAGGTACTGGAAGGAAGAAGCTGTGGACATTTTTGTGTGGACATTTTGTAAGAACAGCACATTAGATTAACATATGTAAAGCACAATTATCCATGTGAAAGCCATATTACAGGTTTGAATGTCAGTGCTTCCATGCTAGTCTATACTGATTCTAAATTGTGATTAAAATAGTATCATTCTGTCCACATGCAGTGGTTAAGATTTGCTCTTCAATAATGGAGAGGGTGAAGCAGTTCCTTTTTCTTGGGCAGAGGGAAGATAGGGTAGGATTCTCCACGTAAATGCTTTATTTTGAAAAAGGCAAAGCTTAACTCCTTAAAGTTAATGATCAAATTTAGTGCTTTTCTCATTTGCAAAGCACTTGTTTTCACACTTTTTTTAATTTCAGAAAGAATGGCTTAGAAGATATTAATGTTTTAAACATTTTCCTTCCCCCTACCACCTACTCCCCCAAAGTAAGTGAAGCAAAATAAAGAAATGTTTCTGACAAAGCTTTAGAGGTCCCCTATTAGGGGGCTGCTTTTCCTGGCTCTCGGAGTATTAATTCCTTAGCTGAAAAGTAGAGGTGACTACTGCCCAGTAATCCAAGCTTACTGATGAGGTATTCTGTTTGGGGACCTCCCTCAAAAGTACAGCTTTTGAAAAGTGGGTGCAAGTTTTCTTGCCAGCATGGTAGTTTTCCCTTTTCTAGAGTCTTTTTCCAAAATTGCATGTTGTTCTTGCCTCGTTTCAATGTCTTGATGTATTATTTACTGATGACATGTCAAATGAACAAGCCTGTTTACAAAATGTTTTAGAATACCTGTACTCATTCTGTGTTGGGTACATGAATATTGGCAGGGCAGTCCATCTGGTGGAATATTTCTGGAATCTGGAGCCATCATCTCAGGATTGCTAGAGCTGACCTTTTCCACACATGTTCTAGGCAGAGAACTAATGAAGAAAATTCAGCTGTAACCTTTATGATTGAGTACTATAGAAGGAAGTTAGGAACAAAGATGTGTGAAAAATAAACCAATGTTTTCAGGGTCCAGTGAAAACATCCTTAAAATTAATTGAAGATAAGTTAATTGTAGCTTTAAGAGCTTCCCAAATGGTAACGTCTAGTGGGCATTATCGTATAGACTTCAGTGTTCATCTGAGTTCCAACAATGATCTCCAGTTTTACTGCTGAATGTATCCCTGTGTGTTGATAGATCAGCATCTACAGAGAAGGCTCATTAATACAAAACTTGTATTAATTTTAAAACTAAGCTTTGCATAAATTCTTTAGAAGATGTCAAATAGATTTGTTAATATCTAAATTTATTTAAACAATGCTTATTCAGCCATTCTGTCATTTTTGGATAATTGTATAACAATGAATTTTAATTCTCCTCTCTTCAGAAATGGGGTGAGTAAAAAGGATTGATTGATTTATCTAAATGTCCTTCCACATAACTGTTTATGACTGTGAAGTTTAACAGTAAAGACTCAAAGCTGCTAGCTGGAAAATTCTGCTTTACCAGATCTGAAACTATGGTGTTGACAGATACGTTAACTGTCTTGAAGTGGGTTTTGGTTTTGTTTAGTTTCTTTTGGTGTTTTTTTTTTAAATTCTGCAGTCTGTCCACCTGTTAATAAAAGGTGTTCAGTCTGTTACTAGAAACTTTTCGTTCTAACTAACCCAATGATAACTGTTTTTTTGTTAATTATGTAGTTTTGAACTGTATTATATTTGTGTAGTATACTCAGCAGTCCTAACTTGGCATTTTCGATAGCTCACAAAAGGTAAGGACTGCTGAAGGGTAAAAGCACATGAACATGTAGCTATGTCGCAAGATGGGGTGTAGATCTATGGTTCTTTTCTGGGATGACCAGAATAGTTAAAAAAATTGATATTCAGTTAAATCAGTTTCCTCTTGTAGTTGGGAGACCTGAACAGAACCGAATAAAAATCAGTTTTACTGTTTTCATTAAGTAAAAATATTTTTTTTTGCTATCAGAATATATTTAGAAGCTGGCACCGAAGAATTTCTCTGAGTATAAAATGGCCAAGCAGGCAGAAGACAATAAGGACTGTGCCTATTCACAAGTAAACTAATTAAAGCTATTAAGCTCTAAACTTTTTGTGCCAAAAGTGTAGTCTGACTATTGAATTAGTGGAAATGGCTGCATTGGCAGCTGTATCCTCAGTGATGTGTTGAAGTAATTAGCAGTGGTAGCCCATTCTACAGGTGCTATGAGAGTATGTATCTTCAGTATGTTAGAACATTTCAATCACATTTTTATAATTGTGATTTTTATAAAAGTAGGGGAACTAAGTTGACTCATGTTTTATGAATAAAAATAAAATGCAAGAAGATCCACTGTTTCTTAAGTAGTTGATGACAGTGACCAGAAGTGAGCACCTAAGTTGTCCTAAAGAGTCAGATATTAATTGCAATTTATATCTTCCTTACATATTATAAATAGTAATATATTAACTGTAATATAGACTAGAATATATATCACAATTAATAGGCTGTATAAATGTCTCAGTTGAATTGTGAAGTACAAAGTAGTACATGAAGTAAATTGGAGTATTGATTCCAAGCATATGAAGTGACTCTGACCAGTGTGTACATTCAGCTGATTTAAACTGGCCCCTGGAAGAAGTGGGGACAATTCTCCTCATGTGTGAGATGGTGTGAAATGTGCAGATAGCACCACCTTCTCCGAATGCTAGCTGAAGGTTTGTAAATCTGTAATCTAGTTTATCTGTCAAGTCCTGACCATGTTTTCCTTCTTTCTTCTATGTTCACTATGTTCACTAGTGCAATACTTAAAAAAAATGTAAAGATGTGTAACAGCCTTTTGAGCATTCTAGTCACATTTCAAAATGCCATCCAGTGGTGTTATTTGGTCATAGAAACCCATAGTCTGCCAGTGTGTTGCATATGAGAAGTGTATGTGTGTAATGTGCCCCGCATCACATTTCTGCTTCTGCGACAAAGAGAAGTCTAGACAAGTGAAAATGGACAGAATCAGTGCAACAAATCCTTGCAAACAGGTAAAAAGGAACTAGGTAGTGTCTTCTGTGCCTAGGAATAGTGACAGTATCTGTTAATGATGTCATTAACCAAATACCTTGGCAGCTGAGCACTCTTGATGGCAGATTACACTGGTTATTTTACAGAATATTCAGCAATGAAGTCACTTGATAATTTTATTACATCGTTGCTCTCGTTACTATCATTTAAGTCTTTCTTCCACCCGCCAGCTTCCTCCCAGGAAATGCCTTTATCTGTGTATTGCGTGCTTTCCTCCCCTTCACTTTGAAAATCCCTTCCTTTTTCAGATTTTAATGTAGTAATGGTAGGTCTGACCTCCCCATTTGCTTATTACCCCAACAGTTCATGAAGATACTGAATTTACGACTTTTTCTTGCACGTTTATTGTTAGAGCTTGAGTTTTACTCACAGAAAAAAAATAAAGGTTTTTTTCTACCAACTATCTTTAAAGAACCCATTTCTAGGCTTTTGCATAAAGTTATTTCAGATTCTTTTGTTAATTGGATTCTTCTGTTTTCTGTCACTCCTCTCCCAAATTCTGTATTGGCTATTGGAAGGGAAACATAGATGCTTCATGTTCACTTTCTTGTTTAGCTAGCCTGTGTTAGTACAGGTTATAAATAGTCTAGAAGAATATCAGTGAAAGTGTTTCTTCCTAGAGTCTGTTCATATTAAAATACCTAAATTTCATCTGCTTGCTGACTCTGAGGGAGTTAGTATGCTCATGTAAATTAAAAGTGTATCCTTAAGTCTTTGAGACTTTGTGAAATTTCTGTTTAGTAGGTGTTCAGCAAATATTTATAAAACCATGTAATATTGGTAAGATCAAGACTGAACCCTTTTATTAAAATTTTCTTCCTTTACAGGCAGGCAGCCTCTTCAAGTCCAAAGCTGCTAAATTAGGAAGATAACTAGAAAATAGTATTTTGAAATGATATGCATGCTTGTTCTACAGAAATTCACGTCCTCGCAATGTGTGTATAGCTCTCTGTGTCCGATCCATCTCCCTGGAACACGTTCCAGAAAGTGCAAAACAAATAGTTTGGTTTACAATACTTTTTTTTAAACTTGATCGAGGGGAATAAAAGGAGTAAAGAGATGATCCAGAAGCCTCTACTGAGTAATTAATCTAATGTAATAATACCTCTGGTGAGGACAATTCTTAAGAGATCAGCAACATTTATGGTGTTAACAACAGTGGTCACGGTATTCTGGAGTAAACAACCACCCAGACATGGCCAGCACTTATGTAGGTAGCATGGGGCATTCTGTCAAGAAAGTTGTCAAAGATTATGCAATTGAAAATGATGGGGGTTCTGTTAACCTTAGAGGCTTGTTGTTTTGTTTTCTTTTGCTTTAAACTTCATGAATGGCTAGTGGAATGGTAAGTTTTAGGTTCTGTAAAGTAGATTTTTAGAATCTAATTTATGTATCAAGCAGATAGGCACTTTTCAGGGTAGTAAACTTAATCAGTCATTCATTAATGTTCCCAAGTGTTTGATGGGAACAATTGTGCTTTTGTGTCTGGTAGATAAACAAGCAATATTCAATAAGGGTCAAAAATCTTGAAATAAAATCTAGTTTATTTTACTATTTTATCTTCCCTCATGGGATTCTTAAAGACTTACACATTAATTTAAAAACTACTGTATAAACTGATGTTTGTCTTCTGACTGCTGTGTCACAAATTTAATCTAGCACGCTGAGAAGTGATATCAAGTAGTTTCTTTGTTCCTGTGGTGATGAACAAACAGGCTTTGAAAGGTGTATTTACAGCTCAGGAATCTCTTCAGTGACAGATACTTGATGGCAACTTGAGAGTATTTTACCTGCAGCTATCTGGCAGTTACCCTTGGAAACTAGGCTTGCTGACAGTGATGCTTACTCAGAAAAAAAAATTATATATACTGGTAAATGGTCAAATGCTTGGAAAAGTTGCTTCTCTTGTCTGAATCCTTTTCTTGGCAGTCTGGGGAGTAGAGAAGAACAGACTTAGTTCTGTTTTTAACATAACTATTGGGACTTTGGTCTTAATTGTAAGAATAAATATTTTAATGTGAGCAGACTGTAGGCACACTAAGCCTGTTAAGTACTTACCATCTTCTGATAAATAGAAATAACACTGGCTATGCTTCGTTAACAAAAATTTAAAGTTAAAATATTTGCAAATTGATGACTTTGAAGATAAGCCCCACTTAAGTGAGACAAGTAAGAGAACTTTGAACCTCTTTGATTTTTAATAAGCTAAGCTTTTGCTGTAATGTTTACATACTATTAATGAATTCAGAGAAATTCAGGTATTTTTTGATATGGGACCTTTTTGCTGTACATGTGATTCAGTTCTCTACTTTGTTCAGGAATGACAAAATACAGATTTTACTTGGCAGTATGCTGTATAGCATAACATAATTAACTGTGGGTCTGCTAGTAATGGAACGGAGATACTTTGAATACAAACAGTATTTTAAAATTCTTTTGATAAGCCACTGTGGCAACTGGAATGGCCCCAAAATTCTTAACGCCAAAATTACTTCACGAGGGAAAATGTTGCTTTGTTCTAGGTGGTGAAGAGCAACCACAGCAGTACTTTGGCTGTACAGGCATTCTTGAAAAGGACTGTAGTATTGGATCATAGTTATGATTTGAGATTCTCAGGGGGTTACTGTGTTGCAACATTGGCTTGTCACAGGATGTGCTCTTGGTTAATCTCTGCAAAAATTTGAGATGAGAAAAAGATGTGGAATATCCATTGTGTAGTCAGTGAGCTTTTTCCCTTTTGGATGTGTTGGGAGGAGCTGTAAGTGGAAAATGTTATTTTTGCTGAAACTAAGAAATAATAAAAGAATCACTCTAGGAGATATGTGAATTTCGACCAGCGAAGGAAATAACTTCACAATCATCTTGAGACCCTAGTGAGTATCTTTGAAAGGTTATTACTAGATTAGTGACTATTAAGAGGGCAGAACATACTCATGCCGAGTGCCTAAAATGAGTTCTTATATGGTTCCACCTGTGTTCAGAAACTTTCAAAGCAAGGAGACCAGGGGAGCAATAGACTAAAACTGAGCTAATCACACGTGTTTCACTGTTTGCACTCTCTGCACAGAGCCTCAGCTATCTGTGCAATGCATTACCCAGGAAGAGTGCTACAAATGGAAGGTAACTGGTTTTAAGGTTTTAACTGGATTATTTTTAGTGGCTCTCATGGACTTTATTCTTCCTTCTGTCCCACAAATACTGCTGCTGGTGCCACAGTCAAATGCAAACAAGCAGTCTTGTTGCTGGGGTTTGTTTCTTGCTGTGCGAGGGAGGCCCATGAGTTGGGCCCTGACTTCAGTGAAGCCCCCATGGACACATTTGTTATGCTTAACATCAGATGTTTCCTTATCAGTTTGTATATCTCTAAACCAGAACTGACTTAGGCTAATGGTTCAGAGAAGGAAGGTATCTGGTAAATTAATATTGGTAAAATTAACACCAAAGTGATAATTTTAAATGCAGTGGCTTCTGCTGAGGATGTACTGAAGGATTCCTAATTTACTTCTGAGTTTCCTTTAATAGCTGCTCTTCTCTGAAGCCTTTAGGAGTATGAGTTTTTGAGGCCTTGCATTAATCAGATTATAAAACTCTCTTGGTATATTACTTGAAGAACATTTGTAGGCTCACAGATTGGGGCTGTTTCAACAGCATGCTAAGATTTGATTTAATGAAAATTTTAGAATGACTGTTCTTCGTTATTTCTGTTTCCTGATATGTGATTTGGTGCTTTACCCAGTGGGTTACTGCCTAGTTAATAAGGTTTTTACTAATTTAAAGAAAATAAAAAATTAGAGAAACTGTTGTAAAAGTCATCAGTCTCAAGCTATTGTAACAGTTATTTGGCAACAAATCATGTAGAATTTGTAGTGAAACACATGGAAGTGTCTATAAATGTGCTCTTCCCCATCAAGCCTGAAAAGTGAGGGGGGTTAGATAACAGAAGTTCTTATTGCTTTTAATCTTTTGATCTAAAATGTCTTGAAAAAATCCTACAGCCAGCTGCTGATCTGGATTCTGGATTTGAATGCAAAGTTAGGTGGCTTTATGATAATGCCGACACTGTCGTGCTGTGTGTAAGCTGGGAGAGACAGAAATCCTTGGCAGGACTCTTCTCATTTGCTACGGAGGTCTACATAGTAAAAAATAAAGGTGACAGTGCTGGCTAAGAAATTCCCACTGTGCCTCCCTACCACTAGCTCTGATTGAAGAAGCTGCATAGCCATCTGGGGCTCTGGTAAATTAATAGGATTCAAAAATTTACCTTTGAAAATGGAATAAAGTTAGATCCCTGATTCAGTTCAATGTGTGTGTCTACAGCATTTGTCTCAAAAATGTGAAAGTATGATGTGGAAGCAGAAGTATAGTATATTAAAAGGTGATATCCTCACAGGGCGGAAGGGTGCATCACAGCATACTCCAGAACTTTTTATGATTCCACTGCTGTTGAAAAATTAAGGGTGACAGAGAAGGCAAGAAAAATATTCTGAGAGAAACAACAGTTTGGGTAGCTAACATCAGACTCCAGAGGGAAGCAGCTGTAACTTTCTAGCCTGCTACATATAGAAAACATCTGTTTGATTCAGCACAGGCTCAAAGGCTGTGTAATTTATTTGGAGAACTATGTGTTGAAAGTGCTCTTCCCTTTTCCCGTTTCCCATTTCCCTTTCCCCTTCTTTACTTTTTTTGACATCTGTGCATGCGTTGTGTAGTTGCTTGCTCTTTCATGCTGACATTTTCTATTTGTTTTCAAAGAATGACAAAATCTTTAGAGTTGGATATTTTTCTTTCTCTGCGCTTGTTCTAGTATTCCAAATATTTTTTTAGGAGATAATGAGAGTCTGATACAGCTTGTGCCACATTTCTATTAATTAACTGCAGGAGGAGTAAACATCTCTGAGAGGCTGTATGGAGAACGGTCACAAACAAAAATAATTTTTTTCTTGACCGAGGTTGCTATTAAACTTTGCATAGTACCTCCCCGTAATTGGTATATAGCCTGTGGGGTGTGTGTTATAGCAAGTTATCTTAGGGACAGTATCTGTTCCCTATGTATACCAACTATTTTGACACAGAATATTTAGTTTTATTGGGGGGGAAGAGGTTTCCAGAAATACTAAAGAAAATTTTCTCGCATGCTACATTTCTTTTTAAACTCTTCTTAGTATCTTCTAATCCTGCCATTTTCTTTCCTTTTTCAGACTGAAGACTTGAGTCCTCTTCTCCTTCAGTAGCTATAAAAGTGAATGGCAAGGTCTAGTTGATAGCCAATAGTAGCATTTAGGCAGTACATCCTGGCCTGTGGTAAGTATCTGGAAGGATTGGGCTTATGCTGCATTCCTGTCAGTTCCCTCTTTCATTGCTGACATCACCAGTCCTCTCCTACCCAGTAAATACTATTGCTGTGGAAGGACCAGTCATCAGACCTCTGTTCTGGGGGAAGAAGAGTCTTTGCTGTACACTGAATGCTTGTAGAGATGATTTATTGCTCACATTTCTTCCTTTCAGTGAGAAGAAAGGGAAATACTCTTGTTCCTCCCGTTGCTCTCAGAAAGGCGCTTCAGGAGATAAGGCTTGTAACATAAGTTCTCTCCTGAAGCGCACAGTAGAGGTAGCCCATGAAGCAGCAGGTCAACAGGCTTGTAGGTTGTTCTCGTAGGAGGAGGCCAGAAAGTGGTCCCGTTTCTTCTCCCTCTTTTCCATGCTTAGTGACAGTGAGTTTTGTAGGCGGGTGTACGGTGCTGCAGGCTGAGCCCAAGTCCATCCAGATACTTGCTAAAGACAGAACTTTCTTTTCTTTTTTTGTTCAGTACAGACATTATCTTCTTTCTTCACTGTGGATGTATTTTATAGGTCTTAGCTAAATTCTCCAGAAGCTGTAATGTGTCTTTCTTGGACCTGTGTTTATTCATGCTTGTGGAAATTTGCATGACTTTGGATTGGTGGTGTGGTTTTTCCTGACTTCCTGTAAAGCACAAAGAAACGGAATCGATCTTTCTCAGATGACAGTACAAACCAATATTGTCCAGCTCTCTAAAATCTAATTTCTTTCCCTACTGGTCAGCGTAAGATAGTGTAAAACTATTTTAATAGGAGCTTATTTTTACATTTATTTACATTTATTTTTACATTTTGTTTGGTACACAGTGCTATAAACATTCACTTTTAAATGTTCATTAATTAATTTGCTCTACCAATAGTTACTGGTTTGAATCTTCTTAGAACCATAAGCCTATAAATCGGTGCAGGCATCAGTGTAGGTATGAAACATTGGTGATATCATGTGGCTTATTTCCATTTGAGGTTCTTTCATATTACTTCTAGTACTGCATTTTGTTCTTCCCTGGAGTGACTTTGCTACCGTGTGTAAAGGTATATATAATCTGTGGTTAAGATAAGCATGTACTTTGGGTGTCTTTGTTGTCTGTTGTAGTTAGTCTTTGTTATCATAGGACTATTGGCTTTAAAATTTTAGATCATCGTATAGTGGTAGTTAACAAAGTGCAGTGCTTACCAGTCCCAGAAAAACAAAACCAACAAGCTGGAAGATGATAATGCAGAGGGTCAAAATTTAACGACTTACAGACTGAATTTAGACTGTTCCCTCTAAACGATATTTGAACTTTCTTGCTAATATAATTGAGGGTAGAAAATGAATATAAGGCAGAAAGGTAGAAAATGAATGTAACAGTACTGGTAATGTGGAGCAGGTGGTACCTTTCTTTTAATTGGATATTGGAACAAAGAAATTCCACTCAACCACAAAAGACGTGTAATTGAAGATTGTAATGCACCAGTAAAATTTTGGAATGATCAAGTAATGGTTTTAGGCTAATAGCTATTCTTAATTGGTTCTCATTTATTAGGAAGGTGACATCATTGTATCTTATGGTGAAGTTACTTTGTACTATGGTCAAGTGGCACAGCTCATTTAACCAGTGTGCTTGTCTTGCTTGCAGCACATCTTCATTGCCACCTCTTGACTGGCCTTTACCAAGTCATTACGGGCAGTGTGAACTGAAAATAGAAGTCCAGCCTAAAACTCATCACAGAGCTCACTATGAAACAGAAGGAAGCAGAGGAGCAGTAAAAGCATCTACTGGAGGACACCCTGTAGTAAAGGTAGGAAGTCTGGCTTTCTTGAATAGAAGATAATTTAATTACACTTGTTGCTATTTACAGTGCTGAGAATTGTTACCTTGTGTGAAGCTTACAGCCCTCCCTAGGTAAGATTTTTCTCCCTTAACTGTAACTTTCTGTGAAGTGGTACCCATAAATTCTGTTACCTCTCACTTAAAAGTTTGGAGTAAATTAAACTTGACTCTTCCTTCAGCATGAACCAAAGGTTATTACTCACAGTTTCATGGCAGTTATCTCCTTTGAAAAGTAAGACATCACCTAGTTTCATTAGGTTTGGACTGGTTATCTGTAAGAGCAAGTGAGACTTGTTTCTTCTTTCTTTTTTTTTTGACATCATCTCCATTGCCTTAAGAGGATCATGTAAGCTTTATTGTCTCTTTGAATAATTTTGACCAGTTTCATGAAAATGCTGTAGTGCGGGCAACAGTTCTCACCTGGCTAACAGAGGGTGGTGATGCACTATTTAGATAACTGGTGCCTGCCATTAACAGCTGCTTTGTCTGGGTTCTTTAGCTATTCCAAATGCTAATGGCATCTAATGCATTTTATTTAAATACTTTGCAAAAACCCTTTGATTATTTTTGAACTCAAAATTAGGTAAAGGACCTTGTAAATTAGGTTTGCCTTTCACAAGAAAGCTTCACCATCTTAATCTCTTTGAAAGGACTGATGTATGGGTTTGGTGTTGTCGGTGTAACTGTGCACGAGCTGTGATGTGCTCCTCTCTGATTTTCAGAGTTCAGGTGTGTACACAAATGTCTTGCTCTATGGTGTGAAGACTTCTGGATTAGCTAGGGGTAGTCACTGATGCTTCTTAATATCTGTGGTGCCATCTGCCTCATGTGGCTTGAAAGGGAACCCACCCTGTTGTTCAGTGGACATGGGGAAAAAAATTGTGTTGAGGAACTGTGAGACTTCTTGAGACGCCTTGCATTATCAGTTTGCCACATTCTTGGATCCAGTTGCCCAGAGAGGTGGTAGATGCCTCATCCCTGGAAACATTCAGGCACAGGTTGGATGGGGCTCTGAGCAACCTGATCTATTTGATGATGTCCATGCTCACTGCAGGGGGTAGGACCAGATGACCCTGAGATGTCCCTTCCAACTCAAACCATTCTATGATTCTTCAAAAGCAGTGTCTCTACCTACCTCAATCTTGCTTAATGTTCTTTATCTTAATTCCAGAGGAGGTTAAGATAAAATTTAACTGTTTGTTTTTATGTCAGATCAGACAATTAACAAATCTTTATAAGGCAAATGGGGAGGGGGGGGAATAATAATTATCTGATTTCTGTACAGTTACATCAGATTCTGTCTTTTCCCCCACATCCAGGGCATTTCCTGATCTTCTCCAGCAAAATGGTAGCCAGGGTTTCACTCCTTTATCTTTCGCTATAGAAGTCTATACATTAAAAATGTATTTGATATAATTATCCTATTCCAGTAGTTGGAAGTAACTATAACTAAGACCAGATGCAAAGTGCTAATAGGATTGGCATAATTGCTGCCTATTCTCCTCCTACTTATACTGTGCTATAAACATGTTACTGCTTTTTCTCCTTACAGTTTATTCCTTCTCTCTGGCAAATTAATTCTGTTATGCTTTGTAATTATAGCAGTTTTTAAGCAGCTCTAATGTTATACCCATATAAATAAAGGCGCACCAGCAGAATTTAAATGCCTTGGACTATCTGCTCCTTTTTCTTTGCCTCCAAGCTCTTCATCTGATGAATTTTTTCTCTTGACCTGATTCCTGATCATATTCCTTGAGACATGTATCAAACTGTTTCCTCTGATAGCTTACCCTGAACTTTTTAATTCCTCCTTTTTTCCTCTAAAGACCCTATAACTTTCCTTTCTTTCCTACCAAAAATGGGCTGGTTATCCGCATCCCATCTTCCTTATTGAATGCCTTTCCTTATCCTTCTGTTTTGGTTCTTAATCTGAGCTCTTCATCCAACTTTGATGGTCTCTACAAAGTTTTCCTTCTTATGGCAATACCACGGCCTGGTGTCAGACCTACTGGAATTCTTAGGGCAGCAGAGGCAAGGGTCAGGTGCCTACCAGGGAAGTCTAGAGAAAAGTGAGGATGCCTGGAGTAGGCTGGAATCTGAAAGTCAGCCAGACACATTTCTTTCTGTGATCATTGAGTTGCTTTAGTCAATGGAGAACAAGTAGATGCAACTTCTACATGCCAAGGTGCTGGAACCGGTATTTAACACATTATAAATGAGCACAGAAATTTGAGAGATTTTAGCTGACAAAATTTAAGTCTCTGCTGAGCTTTTGTGAATTGCATTCCTCCCCCCTGCCCCCAGGTGCTTGTGTCTTGCACCAGTATTTGCATTAAGGGAACTTGTTTTGATGATATTTATAAGATTTAGCAAATAGATGTAGGATTTCTTTTGCATACGGAACTAGATGCTTCTAAACTGCAGTACTAGATGCAAGTTATTAAAAACAGATCTGTATATGACTTACACCAATGACTTTAAAAGCTATTTATGTGCGTTAGAATTGTGAAATACCTTGCTATGGCAAGAATGGTGTTTCAAAGTGGGGATGTGTGTGTCTGTCAGTCTCATGGATTGTACCATGCCTTTCGAAATTACAGTGAATACAAATCAATATTCTATTTTGCAATTTGGTCTCTCCCAGCTGGATTAGAAATTAATTGCTGTGCTTGATGGGAGAGAATATGTTGTTACGAAACAAAACATCAATTGTATTAACATTTTATTCACTGCTGGGAAAAAACAATATGCTACGGGCCAAGTTTGGTGAAAGGTAGAGACTAAATAGCTGTAAACAGATGAAAATTACTTCTTTAAATACAAATACGAAACCTTTTCCATCACTTCAGGAAGCTTATTACACAAATCAGTGTGCAGTGATATTTGTTTGACTTAAGCTAAAAGCACCAAAAAGAAGAGTGCATACCTGTCACTTCCATGGGTGTGATCATTGAAACAATGTACTGAGCATTTTTGTGTGTGAAATAACTGTATGTTAACCAGTGTCAGAGATCAGAAAGGATGTGGGTGAATGAAATAGAATATTTCAGTTGGAAGGGACCTGCAACGATCATCAAGCCCAGCTGCCACATCTCTGAGTGCCTGAAGGTGTGTGTGCTTTCGCTTCCTACACAATTTGTTTTGTTCTTGAACATTATTTTACAGGAAGCTAGAATTGTGCAGCCCCTGTAATTCTGCATGCAGCTGATGTATTAGTTAAAATGAAGATTTTAAGATAATACATAGCTTCAAGGCATTAATCTATTAGTGCATGTCATTAATCTATTACTAAAACTGTACCGTACCTGTTGCTAGGAGACTAAGCTTCTGACAAATTTGGCATCATCTGTTGTGCGTACGTTTAATCAGCTTATTTCCCAGTGTGAGGGAATTCAATGAGAGGAGCATCTTGCTTTGCTTTCTAAGTCCACTTACTTTAAAGAAGCAAATCCTGTAACAAAACTATTCACTTTTTTTAATGTGATGTGTTCTAAACAGCAGATACTCATCATTAATCTCTGCTTTCTTGGGAGCATGTTCCAGCCAATTGGTGTCACCTGGAACAATTTCTGCTACCTTGGTAGAGAAACTTCAAGGTAACACTGACAGTTTTCACAGGAAAGGAATAAATAACTTAGCAAGGAGAAGGGTGGCCTGCTGAACTTTCATCATCCCAATTACGTAGACATTTCGTATGGCACTGTCAGGAGCCATAGAAGGCCTCTGAACACTGTCTACCTTTGCCATTCTATTCAATAGGTTAGTATACTTGCTTCACCCATCCAGGAAGCCTTCAAAACAAATAGCTGCCACACTTCATCTGACTCTAAATGAAAGATCATTGTTGCCTGAACTTCCCACAGGTCAAATTGGACGTAATGAAATTGTATTTACACTTACAATTTGCTACAGTGAGTTTTTACTGCCACCTGAAATGGTTAGGGCTCTTTGTTAGAACTCCCTTGGGTAATGCTTATCATCAAAAACATATAAGCATTTTAGAGCAGGTGGGCACCTGATAAGGATCTCTCAGTGGTAGTTTGTTTTTACTTTGGTATTTTAGCTTTCTGATCTAAAATAACTTATTTTTTTTCAAACAAACCTGTTTTGTATACTGTCTTCCTGCATTTCACGTTGACTTCTGCAATTTTTTGAGTTTCCTTAAGTATTTTAAATTTAATGATCTCTTTTGGTAGCAAATTCTGTTTATCTCTTGTCCTTTTACCCTTGAAGAAGGTAATCTACACAATATTCTTCTTGATAACCATACAATGCGATATGCTGAGGAACTGTTGAGCTAACAGATATTGTTAGCACCATTCTGTACGGAGGAAGGAGTATCTGTCCTGTGGCCATTTACCGTAGTAGGAATCTGTTCTAGATGTGAATTATGACGCAAAAGACACTCTGTAGAATCCATGTGTGCCCCATGCATGCAAGACAGATTTGAGGCAGCAGTAGCTATTAAGATTTTGCCTGTACTAGAAGTGTCTTTTTGCCATACTACAGAGGGTTTAAGGATAGAATCGTTTATCAGTTCCTCTGCCATAAGCGAAGTTCTTATTGTAGTTGCTTCTGCAGTAACAGAAGAGGGGAAGCATTGTGTAATTCATATGGCAACTCAGCAGCATTACAGCTGAAGAAAGGTCTAAGATCAAAAATCAAAGAAATGTTAAATCTAGTTTAATTAAACATTTCTATTATACATTTTTGTTTGTCAGTGACAAACAGTAGCATTGTGTGTGGTTTAATGGAGACCTGCAAAAGAGGGACCGAATGTCAGCTCTATTTAAAGTGATTGCAGGGCTTGAAGTCATGACTGAAGGGCTGCAGTGGAAGAAAAAGTAAACTAATTGAGCTAAATAAACTCATTCTGAACTACTTTGAATATTCTGAAACAGGAATGTGTTCTAAAAAACCCTGTCAAATTCTGTTCTGGTGGAAGAAACTGTGACCTATAAGAGAGGCTCTAACTGAGCAACATCAGAGATAATCCGATAAAAATAAATTAGCAAAGGATTGTCTAAAAGAGTGTGTGCTTCCTGGCCTGTCATTCTGGGGCTGTCACCTTTTCCCAGGAGTTCTGTGTGGCCAATTCATGTAACTACTTGAATAGCAGGTGTAATATCAGACTTCTCCCAGCTCTCAAACTAACAGCACACTTTTTCTGTTTCATGACCCTTCCCATTCTTCCTGCCTTTTACTTTTCAATTTTTATTTTTGTCTTGAATTCTTCCCTGTTTTGTACATCACCAGAAGGCAGGTGGCTGTATCCAGCACTAACTGCCTCATTTTGTTTGGTGACAGCAACCTGCAAATAACTCTAGAAGGCAGAAGGTAAGTCTCAGCCTGTGTGAACCATGCAGTGGACTACATGGCAGTAGCGTAGGTGTACTGGGAAGAACACTGACCTTTGCATGAGGTTCTGAAAATACGTATCTTTCAAGAACGGTTTGATGACTCTTTAGGCATCTTCTGCTCCAGAATACCCAAAATAGATTGTAAAAGCCATATTAT
Source organism: Chloroceryle amazona (assembly GCA_027560015.1). Classification (NCBI taxonomy): domain Eukaryota; kingdom Metazoa; phylum Chordata; class Aves; order Coraciiformes; family Cerylidae; genus Chloroceryle; species Chloroceryle amazona. The sequence continues at coordinate 1,835 of JANHFX010001549.1, read as the reverse complement.
AGCCTATAGTAATTAATACATCAATTATATTGATACATCTACTATATCTTTGAATGCTCAGAAAATGAATTAATATGAAAAATACTAAAAATGGCACACTGGACAACACAGCTGTCTGCTTTTTTTATTATTATTATTGTATGTTTACTAAAGTATGGAAAAGTAGTCGTTTTTTCCCCAAAGTTTTTTTTATGTTTCACTATTTTTTTCAGAATTGCAAAGGTCTGTATTATTTTGAAGTCTTTAGTCAGTCTACTTGACAAGCTTATTTAGCAAAGATGAAGGAGGATGCTTTTCCTAATGTGCATGCTTTTCCTTCTCGGTTGATGGAAAGGTCTATCAAACAATCAAGCAACAGAAAATATTACAGCACTTCAGGAAGGGGAAGTAGATGTTTTGGTTTAACATTTAATTTTAAAATCAGACATTTAACTTCTTGTAGAACTATAACCTTTACAGAATCAGAATGAAATAAAAAATTCCCACCCGCTTCTGAGCCAGTGGTTGGGGTGTTGTCTCCTAGACCTCAATGGAGTTTTCTTCCATGAATTTCTCCAGTTTCTTTTAAACATTCAGCTGAAGAGTCAGAACTCATTGCACCTCTGCAAGGCCACAAAGGATGACTGTGGTTAGTCTGACTTGCCATAACATCCCTGAACTCTTAATTTCTTTTATATAGACACGGGGTTGTTGTTTTTTTTTTTTTCCAAGCTTTTCAAAATGCAACCGTTGATAACCTCCTGATAAATTGTACCACTGGTGTTAGTCATCGTGTGGCTCTTGTTTCTAATTAAATTCAATTCCATGACTTTAGATCTTTGTCATCCCCTTCTTTCATTCATAAGTCCCTGTTAATAGGAGGGTGTTCTGAGGAATATAGAAGTCGCCAAAATGCATCCAGCTGCCATGAGACTACCAAGGAGGAAATAACTAGTTATGACACACTTTTCATATCAAGGTATTGAAAAGCCTAGGAAATCTCCGTCTGAATGAAATGCTTAGTAATGCTTATAGTTCTTACTATGTGCTTCCTTCTCTGTTTCTCATGTTTGAATGGAGGATTTTTATATGGATACTGGTGCATTTGGTGAAGACAGAGAAGCTAATCGAGTCTTTTTGTTGTTACAGCTCTTAAGAAATCACATCTCGTGTGTAAATAACATTTACATTTGCATAGAGACTGGTAACACTTAGGCTGTATCAATGTATCAGTATGCCCTATTTTTAGGGAGGACTGTAAAAGATTTCATAATTATCAGCCTGCTTTACCATTCCAGCAATTCCATAAGCAATGAATTTGTGTGTTGATAGAATGAATCTTCAATTAGCAAGCAAAGAAAAGGCACATAAAAGATAAAACATGAGTATTAAACCCTAGTGAAAGTTTGGTTAAACATGGCAATTTCCTAATAAAGGCTAGAAAGTTTTGCAGGAAAATTACTTTAAAAATGGCTTTTGGCACTGTCTGAATGTCAGTAGTATCATAGCATTGCTTGATTGTTGAGCATAAAACTTAGCTAACAAAATTATTTTGCTAGCTTACCCCCTCCAGGTCTTAGTTCCCTTTCTTTTTTTTTTTTTTTTTCCCTTCCCCTTAGTTTTCAGTCTGAAGCGTAGGCAAATGAAATCCTGACATCACTTCTGGATTCAGGGCCACTATTAAATATTGGGGTTTCCTTTTAAAAAAACAAAAGCCGTTTTGTTTCACAAAACCAGCCTATTTCCAAGTACCCTAGTATTGTTTGTTTATTGTGAAGCGGTATTAAAGGAGAGTATGGTGTATACAGCATTGAAAAGACCTAACATTGCTAATTCTGTCGTGCTGGGTTGATCTT
>JANHFX010001548.1:65020-91873 GCA_027560015.1 Chloroceryle amazona | reverse complement strand
TTGTTAACGGCCCGTGAGCAATGACATAGAGAGTATGGAATACACAGTTTTGCTTCTAACCACATAACGATAAACTGTTCCCGGCCCCTCTAACTATGACAACAGTATTGTATGTTAATGTGGTTAAGAGCTCCTTAACCTCACATATTCATTAAATATATCCATATTGTGGCAAGCAGCTCAAACCTGAAAGAAGCCACATGCACAGAAATTAACTTTCAATACTAGGATGACAGAAGTACTTTTCACACACATACTGCTTAATAAGATATCATGCAGTCACCAAAACACTGTCATGCTCCTAGGTCTTACCTATTAATCAATTCTTAAGGGTAGATTAATTCAAATGGCTATGATATAACATAGTCATTCTGGCCCATGCTGATACTCCCCCATAAATGAGAAGACTCTGTTTGTTTCGCAGGAATATGATGCAAAGATTATTTTCATAACTTATTATTTTGACCATTTTATTAGTGTGTGAACACCTCTCCACTAACTCCTGCTCCTCTATGGTGCTGATCTCAAAATTATTAATTTTCACTCTGATTCTCATAGCTATCTTAACTATTTTTTCTCATTCAGCTTGGAAAGACTGACTTGTTTTTGACTGCCTTAAGACTTCAACCACTCTCAAAGACTTCACAGACTTTTCAAAGAAATTTTGTGCTTTCTTATGTTGATCCCTGTACAGAGGTGCAACATATAAATAAGTACAAATATTTATCTCATTCCCTTCTCTCAAATCCCTTCTTAAAAGCAAAACATATTTATCATATTTTGACAGCTGTACATCTTCTACTAATCACATAAACAATATTCTTAAATATTTCCCTTGTTCATGTTCCTCTGTCCTTATAAAATCTCTTGTTCAAACCATACATCATTCAGGCAGGAACTGTCATATTTCCCTGTGTTTACACATTTTGGGCTATTTTGAACTTGCATGAAGATTAGTAAATGCTGAAGAAATAATAAACTGTACCATTACTCTTGCAAAGCCAGGCTATAAGCAGGGATGGTTTGAATTTTAACAGAAAGGGACAATCCTTAACATTATTTTGTCTCTAAGAAAATTATAAATATCCTGGCATTTTAGAGGCCAACTATATTAGCAGAACTGACATTAAGAAGTCTCAAACAATAGAGATTAAAATATAGAAAGTCTCTTGTAGCAGCTAAAATTTAAACTCAGTAGAAATGACCACTCCTGAGAAATTGTCAATGCCATTTGAATCAGGTCTTACATTACTAAAATAGTAGCAATAGTAGCTATAGTAGCAAAAAGAAGCATTTAGAATAATTAATAAAGCATTCAGTAACTATGGAGGTTTACATACAAAACCAGATCCTGACAAGTACTTGATTGGAAAGGAAGAAAAAGACTGGAGATTTTTAGTTAGGAAACTTTATGAATTGCTAAGAGTATTGAAAGTATATTTTTAATTCTGTTTTTAACTGCATTTACATATGTTACTTTAGATTATACAATATTTCAAGCCTTGCTCATGTTAACACACATCGTATAAGTACAAGAGTTTAAAATAATCTAAATTGTGCCTTTTCAGACAACTGAGGAAGGGTACCTGACGACATCCTTTCAGACTTTGTATCCTTGCTTGTCTGCATTGCACCTAGCTGAAATGTATTGTTTTAACCTATTTTATTAGAATTGCATACTAAGATTGCTCAGATGTTAAGTATTTGCATCCCTGTGCTAAAGTGGTAAGGCTAAGTTTCGATTATTTATTTATGTCTGCTTTTATATTTTGTCTGTGAATGAGAAGTAAAAGCAAACAAATACAGAAAAAATGGTAAGATTTTTAATTTTTTTACACTACTATATGTTTTGTAGAGGTAACATCCCTTGTTTGTGCAAGATATTACCAGGGTAACCAATGACAGTTGCTCAGAGATTCCTTTCATTATTAAATTCCTAGTCTCTTTCTTTGACCGAGTACAGACATACCCACAGATTCATTTGATTTTACAAAGCATAGAGGTTTTATGAATCAATTAATTAAGTAATCAGAATCAAGTTAGAAAGTGAGTGAATGAAGTCTCTAAGATCTTTACAATACTGGTTGTACATCCATCCCAGCTAAGTACAACACATTTCAGTTTAAACATATATTTAATGTATTCACATTTAAGAGTGTGTTTAGGTGCTTACCACTTTCAGATGTGCTTCAGCACTCTTTAATGCTTTTCTGAAGCTGGATCCAGATGAACCCTATGCTGTGGAAAATGTCTTCAGGAGTAGAGAATTCAAACCTCCAAGCTCACCTGAAATGCTGGCTGAAAAACATTACCTTATTACAGCAAACTTCTTTTCTGAGTTATTTTCCTGGAAACAGAATTAAGTCAGTTTTATGTGGGATTTCTTGAAGATTTATTTCAAGGAGAGCTGGCTGATAGTCTACCATTCTCAACATATTGACATTCCAATAGCAAAAGGAGAGAAAATAAAGTTGCTAGGTGACAGCAGCCTATTTACTAGAACTCTGCAAAAACTGGAAACACTGAACAAAATTTTCTATTTCCTCTTTTACTTGTAACTGGAATTTATGGAAACACAAAAGCTGAAAATGTAGAAAGTTCCATGGGACGTTCCATGGGATTTTTAATGAAGACTCATTTCAGGGGAATAAAATGGAAAATTGTATATATTTCTAGAAAGGGAGGCAAGTATGCCAAAAAGATGGTTTGGTGTGTTACCACCTATAACACAGGATCAGTGAAAAGGTAACCTGTTGCAAAGGAAAAGTGATCAGACTAGATGTTTGTTTATGAAACAAGACAGCTTAAGAGCCTGTCAGAGAGAGAGAGAGTAAGATGGCTACTTTGGAGATATCTTGCCAAGTCTGTGGTGCCAGAGAATTGAATGGTTTCTCCTGAGATAAGTTGTCCTAGAACTTAAGAGGACTGCTTTGGAAAATTAAGTATACTTGCCACTGATCCTGAAGAAAGCAAGCATTTATACTGAATAGTTCAAATAGTTTCAAATGTTTTCCTTAGGAAAAACAAACAAGCAAAGAATTTTAAAAAGTGGTTATTTTTGGGTCATTCTAATATTTTGTTTAAAAGACAAAAAATATATTAACAATGGAATTGGTTTTTAATTTAGATGTTAATTTGTAAGATAGTGTACCATATGACCTAAGGAAAAGATCAGTAGCCCTAATATTAAGTGATTTTTATGATTAATTAGAGAAAAACACATTACTTATAGAAGTCAGAGGAAGGCTCATTTTATCTTTTTTTTTTTTTTTGAGTCTGAGAGTCTAATGTCTTCCTGAAGGATAAGAAATAAAGTATGAAAGGAAAGAAAATTGTCTGAAGCTTGCTTTGTGTAGCAGTAGTCCTGCACTTTTATGGAAATTTCAGTGACTTTATTTGCCTGCAAATGTAACAATTATCAAACTGAAAAGAAGCAGAATAGAAGTAGTTACATATTCCTTTTAAGCAAGCATACAGAGGGCTAGACAGGAGCAATTTACAGTAAAGAACACTGTTTGCCTTTCTTTATTGCTTGCAAAATGCCAGGAGAATTTCAAAGTAATAGCTTTTACTCAAAAAAAAAAAAAAAAAAAAAGAAAGAAAAAGAAAAAAAAAGAGAAAGGGGAATAGGAAATAAAAGAAATGCATTGCCTCAGAAGAGGCCCAATTTTCAGTCTTCACCTTTTCATCCTGATACATAAGACTTCTGTATGCATTAGCACTACAAAACTTGTATTCATTTATATATTTATTTATTTATGAGACCTGGGTTGGTTTTGAGCTTCTACAAGTTGTATGGCAAGGCTTTCAGTTTTCTTTTCTTTTTTTAAAAGTTGCTTTGAGCTTTCACAACCAGCAACAACATGCTTTGTCATGTGTACATTTAAGGTTATTTTTCATAGAAATTTCTGCAATACATACATATTTCTTCCATGGTTCAGTGTTCTCTTTGTTACAAAAGATCATTTCTCTTTCAAATGTTTAATGTGGTTTATGAACCTGTAAACAGGTTTCTACATTTGGACACTTTGAAGAGAAAAACATAGAGCAAAAATTTTTCATCCAGGACAAAAAATTAATTCTACCTTTTAAAACTTCTGATACATTCATTACTGTGCTTTGCAATCTTTGGATTTTGGAGGAATTGCAGTGTAGTAAGATTGAAAAATGCACTTACGATGTTGCTAGCAAATATTGAACTTTCTTACCTGAAAAATATAAAACTTTTGGAGATTTACCTTACTTCTAACCAAACCATAGTTTACATTTCCTGAAAACAAAGGATAAATAAATGCTATATGTGCTGGCAAGGAAACAGTAACAGTAATAAACTCACGTTGCGCTTAAATATCATTCAAATAGCATGCAGCTCTTTGTCTCAGATTTCCTAGCTCTAGTATCTATATTGGCCAAATGTCTAAGTCCACTGTGACTCATGTTGCTTTGTAGTGTATTTCCTACCCAGTGTGCAATGAAAGATGCAGGGCTGCAGCTCCTGAGCTCTTCCTTTGACAGACACCGTCCACCTCCGAAGTCCGTGACCCATGTCCTTATGTGGCCTCCTCTTCCTATTCCTAGGCCTTTATACCTGCTGTGCATGGGATCCTGAGCACAGAGGCACTGTAGACTCCTATTTACTCAAAGCCAAACACACCTATGATCTGCACAGCCCAATTTGCCTTGTGGCAGCAAGCAGCTGCATCAGGCAAGGCACAGAGCCAGAAGCTGCTGCCACACCTCATGTCCTTTGATCTCTCAGTCTTCACACTGTCTCCCCTGTCAGATGAAGCTTGGTAGGGCTCACAATCTGCCCACCAGCTGCACCTGGCCCATCAAGGCAGTGTGTGGAGGAAACACCACTATGCTGCGCTGCAGATGGAGAAAGGGCATCTGCCAGCTAGGGCCTCACCACTGAGGAGGCGGGAAGAGCCCATTTCACGGGCTGACGCTTTGAACTCCCATCACATTGCTGCCTCCCACAACTGGAGCCTGAAGTGAAGGAAGATGAAAGCAGGCTGGGGGGTGCAGAGGTTTGTAAGGCACACTGGGAATGCTCACAGCCTGCAAGGAGAGCTCATGATTTGGCCATTCTCCAACCTCCCTTGTTATAGCTCCTGGTTAGAGGAGCTATTTCTTGAGTTTATGCACTGCACTCTACCATGGGTCCATTTGTTGTATGTTGGAGTGTTTTTACATAAACCAAAGTTTGTTAGCAGGTGCTTGAATTAATTATTGCAAACAGTGACTCTTGTAATATTTAAGGATCATGCGTGCACTGATCTGAATAGTTTTCAGAGATACTGCCAATGCCCAAATGCTGTCAGAGTCAAAGGCATTCAACATTTCCAAAACTTGTTCGATAACTTCCCCACTGTATGTTCCCATTGACTTCAACAAGCTCTGAATAAAGACTTTAAAACATCAAAAGGAAGAAAAAAAAGGAGAAAAAATTTCCAGCAGATACTGATTTCCAATTCTGCTAGGCTTTGTAGTAAATCTATTAAAAGAAAGGGCAAGTCCATGTGAAATGCACTACCTGGACTGTTACACTGAAGACTTAACTGCTGTCTCCAGCTCAGGCAAGCCTATAAGCATGACCATTAGCCTCATTGTGTTCAGCAAGACTTAAGCACTTGCACATTTCCAAATAAGGATGATTTTCTGAATGGAGAGCTTCAGGTGCACATTGTACATTAGTATTAAAGCATAAATCAGAAAGTGTATTTTTTTCTGACCTGTAAATTTTAGTGCCTTTATGGTTTGTGACATTGTGATGTTCCCTGAATGTTAGCATTAGAGGAGGCAAAGAAAACAGCTTTTGCAAATATATTACCATGTAAATTTTAGTCTCCCTGGTCTTTAGAATAACAAACAACCATACATAATTAATTGTAATTTTTCTAGAAGAAGTGACATTAGCACCATACTCATAAATACCCACAAGGCAGGGAGTGTCCCAGGGGCAGATACTTTCTTTCAATAGTGTGATAAAATGTTCTCATCACAGACAGTATTTATTGCTCATGTCTCTTGAGAGATGATTAAGACAGAAGAAGAGCAAGTAAGAAGACACAAAGCATGCCCATTATGTTTGTTTCATAGGCTTGCTTCTATTAGCTTAAAACACAGTGTGGGATCTGAGAATGATTACTTTTCCTAGTTCTTCTTTATTACTGGTTTGGGTTTTTTTAGTCGTTCTTTTGCAGATAAATGAATAAAGAAATCACCAAAACCTTAATCTCTTTTAAAAGCTACTTCTACACTAAGATATAATCCCTGTCACAATAAACCATGTACAACCTCATCAATTATCACTTAGCTTCCTTTAGCCAGCTTTCATACCACTTTCTTTGCGAGCACAAACTGAAGGGCACTTTGTTACATTCCTATTTCCTATGGGCTAATCCATCAGAAATTAAAATAAAATAATGACAGTTAAATTTTTCATATGTTATTTACTTAGCTTGTTAAATAAAGAACAACTATGGTATAGTAAATTGGGGGGGGGGGGGGCACAAAAGGCCTTTTTTTAGTCCTTCAGAAGGGCAGGTGACACTTCCTGCAACACTGACTTCAGCTCATAATCCCCTTTTGGCAAGTCGAGGAGAATTACAGTTTTAACAATTTTCACTGTTAGGCACTCTGCTCAGATGAAACACAATGGATAGGTTCAATTCAGACCAATCTCATTTTCAGTTCTTGTTTTCTTGAAGTTAACCTCTTATCATAGATTTGATTCATACTACCTAAAAATAAAACTGGTTTCTGCAAAGTAGAAAATGTAACTGTGTTGTCATGGTCTCAGTATTTCCATTTTTATGTACAGACATAAATTGAGACCTTAAAATGAGCTTCAGTGTCTTGTTTTTTTATTAAAAGGTCTTGGGTTATTGTCTTTTTATTTTTTAATGTATTCATGATATAAGAAGTTGTTTAATATCTTATTTATTGCTTAAAACTTCCATGAGTAGCCATCAGCTACATGCTTCAGAAAATATGATGCAAAGTTGTATGAAAACGTAAAAACAACACTGCCATGAAAATTTGACAGTCCACTTAAGATTCAGTTCCAGCATGAATTAAATTAACCCCCAAATCAAATTAATAAGTTGTATTGCTTCTTTCACTATTACAGTAGTTTAGAAACTGTAGCACTTAGTCATATGATGCTGAAATTTGAAATTTTAGCTTTAATTTATTCAAGTTGGAACTCTATTATTATTTTGCTGTACCATTTAGTATATTTTCTGTTGAGTTAATGGTTAATGTTTTAGCTAAATTCTGCCTAATGGGGAATCATTAGGAAACAATTGTAATATTAATGAATTATATGAACTGGAAAATAAAAAAAAAAAAAAGGAAAAAAAGAAAAAATATTTTCTAATAAATTTCTGCATTGGAGGAACAATTTTTTGAGTAGCAAAAATATTTAGGTTCACTTTGGATCACATTTGGAGCCCCACAAACAAACAAGGTAGTTATGCCAGAAGTAGTGCTACCACTTAAAATTCAATTTCCTTTGTGTAATTTGTCAAATATGAATATTTCATGAGAGATGTGTGCAAAAAAAGTACAATTAAGAAAAATCTTAACTCATAATGTGCATAGATTAGCATGTATCATTACAATATCACCATCAAATGACCTATTGTCAGTGAGTTGGAGATGGCAAGTCTATAAACATATCTGAATTTAAAATAAATGAGGAAAATGGTAGAGACTTTTTGTCTTGTGAAAGAGGATTCCTACTTGTGAAGATATAGAATAGACATAAAATAAAAAAGAAAATCATAACCCTTAATATTAGAATTATTATAAATGTACCTAGACTATGAACTTTAATTATCTAAGCTCAGGTTTAAGCTAGAGCTTCTAATCTAATATGCAAACTTCAAGGATGTTGGATTGTAGATTTTGATTCAGTCTTTTAATTTTGAATTATTTTTTGGATGAACAAGTTTTCCGTGTTTCCTTACAATATTAATCTCATCATAATTAATTGTATCATATTATATTTTGAAGCTGCTAGTCAAATATGATTATAACCTAAATATTTTAATTGCTAGTAGACTTTTTCAGTAATCTTTTCCACTTCATTTTACAACTAATAGTCTTGTACTCAAGCAATCTATCTGTACTCTGTATCATTAAAATTCCTTTTTTTGTGACAATTTTTTTTCTAAAATGGTTTTTCATCACTGTTGTTTTGTTTTTGTTTTTGTTTTTTTTAAATAAGGCTATCTGATTTTTATACATTTTAGAGACCAGCCTTTCACATGGGAAAGCTACAGATGTCCAAACATAATAGGATCTGCTATGTGATAGGAGTTGACACCAGGCTGGCCATTGCAACCCAAACCTAACAGGGACCAATACCTACTGGGGAGTTTGCAAAATGCCACTCAGCACAGAAGAGACATGACAGTCATTGTTGAAAGGATATAGTTTCAGTCATGTGAAAGTGGAAGTTCCAGCTTGTGATGTGACTGCCAAACAAGGCAGGACAATACCATTTAAACAAGGAATAAGCAGCTCTTTGAACAAATCCTGAAGGAAACTTTTCAAAGAGAGTTGTCTTCTTACTGACTTCCCTACTTTTAATTTTCAGCCCTCTCTCTTAGACTCACACTCCTAACAACTGCTTTGCTCTAGAGTGAATGTTACACAATGTTGTTTTCGAGTTACAGGACATGAATAAAACACATTAAAAATTTTTGCTCTTTCTAATACTGTTACAAACTTGCTACACAAATCAAAGGTTTTGAGCTTTCATTTCTCCACTCCTGTAAACACTGGGTTTAGTTTTTAGTATTTTTCAGGCTTTGGGGTAGATTTTTCACTGTTAAACTGGTTTTGAGTTACCTTTATAAAAAAAAAAAAAAGTCTCAGAATTGTTTCAGTACATTACAAGTTCACTATGAAGTATTTACCTTATATACTTCATTTATATAATTATATATTAAAAATACAATAATTAGTTGTGAGAAATTTCATGCCGAGTTCAAGTAAGGAGAGAATTTTAAAGGTAGGTTATAAACCCCAGAAAACACAAGTTTATAATGAAAATGCTGATGAACTTCTAACTTTGCCCACTAAACTGCCGCTGGAATGATTTTTCTACTCTGTGTAATGGCCACTTTAAAGTTTTCTATTCTCCCCCTGTAAAGACAACAGCACACATTTCAGAAGATGGAACTTTTGAATAAAAACAGAATTATTTTTATAGTACTATACCATTACATTCAGTGTATTCAGCTATTAATTTCCTCCTCATAATCTTGTTAACCTTCTTTCTCAGTATTTCATTTTGCCTGTTGAAACTGTCAATAGGCAAAGCAAAGGCTTTATCTAGTAGGACAGAATACCATGAAAAATCTGGAATACCAATGCTTTTCTTAAGATATAAACTTACTACGTGATCTCAAAGACAAATCAAAGGTCCTTTTACAACTAGTTTGATAAAACCATCTTGCAGCATTTTTCATTTTCTTTCTATTTGATTGAGCATTGAGGCAAGTATTTTTCTATCACTGTTCATCATCTATTTTGCCCTTTTTCTTAGAGAAAAGCTCATTCATAAAGAGTTGGGGAATCTATGATAGTAACAACAATGACACTTCACTAGTCAGAATTTTAACTCATTTCAAGAACATTCATCACATTCCTGCCGGCTTGAGATTTTAAAGTTTTCTTCAGCACATAAAGTATTTATAAAAGGCACATATAGGTTGAATGTGCAAGGCTTGTAAATTTTCAGTTTCACACTATTTCTGTTAATATAAGAATCTATTTGATGTCTAAATTCCAGAGCTGGTTCCTGACTAAAATTGTTATCAATTTTAATCTTCTGGAGCATTGTATGTGCTACATAAACCAGTATTATTATTAAAAAATCAGAATAAAATACCTTAGAATGTAGTTTTCCAAATCACTTATTGAAATTATGAAATATATAGGAGATACAATCTGTAGAATCAGACTGGAATTGAAATTTGTGATTCTAGCCGTTCCTGTTTATCCACAGATTAATCTTTACATTTTTCTATGTGATGGATATAATATTTTAGATTTTATAGAGCAGATGCACATTACACCAAACCCTGTGATCACTGTGAGAGTCTAGGAAAGGTTCTCATCAGTGGCCATACATCTACAATTATAATAGTTTTATATGCATATACCTTGTTAATAAATATAAAATAACACAAACCGTTAGGATATTCATTTACTAAATTAATAAAAAATATTAATAAATTAGTAATTAATAAAAAGATATTAAACATAATTTTATTTTTAATTTCAAAAAGGTTTCTGTACATAGCTTTTATGACAACATATTTAGCAGCTTGTAAATCAGACTTGTAAGATTCATTCATGATGAATGAATATACCATAATACATCACAAAATGCGTAAGTAGTGATGAAGATATGTGTTTTCAGAAGAGCTTGCTTCTACTTTCCAATTGAAATAAATATGTGTTTTATCAATGAGATTAAAAATCTTTTTAACACTAATTTAATAGAAGCATAGATAGGCTGGTGCTGCAGACTTCCCTTCACTTCTTGGGTTACTAATAGGTGTGGGATGGCAAGATTGGTAAATTATATAGCCTAGTATTTTATGAAATTTCTGTGATGTACAATTTGATGTGTTTTCAAAGTATATTTTTTCTTAATTTTCATAAATTCTCTTAATTTCATTTAAATTTTACTTCAGAATTAGACTTGCATTTTTTGTGCTAAAATTAAAATATTCTAAAGCACTAATTTATTGAGTATTTTTAGACGAATGATTTGACTAACCAGTATACATAAAACAAGGAAAAGTTAATTCAACTGCAATCACTTCTTGTTCTGGGTTTCCTTCCAGTTGCCTTCATTATATGTTTTCATTCTGTCAAAGTCAGTAAGGGGGGGGGAATGAATGTCTCTTTTTACTTCAAGGATTAACAGTAATGTAGTAATCAGAGAGTCCTTTCTTTAAGAACAACAAATTACATTACAATTTGCCAGGAACTGAGGAGCTCTGTTAATATTGCTTTGAGGATTTGCTCCCTGACTGTGGGCAAATTTCTTTCCCAATTCCTTTTAGAGCTGTCTTTTACAAACCTTTCTGGGATTTCTGGATTTCTGGGTTGCAAGCACACTTTTCCAGTTCATATTAAGGTTTTTATCCACCAATACTCCCAAGTCCTTCTTCACAATGCTGCTCTCAAACCACTCTTTGACCAGCACGTATTTGTACTTTAGTTTTCTTTGCATTCTTTATCTGACATGGAAGCTTTAGTACTGATTTGACCAGTGTTCACTGTGCAGAAATCTACCATCTGTGACCACTTTTGTTGCACTCACTCCTACAATCAAGCCTGAGATATCTCAGGAGAAAGCACTGAATTACCTTAAAAACATTCATTTGCACTGACATTACCAGAATACTGCACTGTGAATGTCTTCCATAATGCAAAGTATACATAGTGTAAAGCTTTAGGGCTTTTCTAAATTGCTCTGGCTTATCGTAACAATAAAGTTCTGGAAATCTAGCCTTACTGCCACGAACTTTTTCAACATACTTATTTATTGAAAAATATACCTGTTATTAGGGCTATTATAAAATTTACAAGATCCCAGACAGAAAACGGGTTCTGTGCTGGTAACCAGAATACAAAGTTTGTCTCTGATAGATGCAATTAAATACCACTGTGCCCCATTACTTCTGTTATATGAAGAGTCATACCCAATGCATGTAACTGATGCCAGGAAGGAAAATGGAAATATCTGGAGATAAATTATTAGGGCTACCTTCTGCTTTGATTTTATTACCCAAAGATTTGATGGTCTTATCATCAAGTACATACTATAAGAGACATGTGAACTCTGAGCACTTGAAACTCAAATACTAGTTTTTCACCTGTAAACACCAATAGTTTCAGCACCAAGCTTTAAGTTTCCAACTTTTCTTAAAAAAATCTTGCCTCATGTACATCATTTGTCACTCTTAGCTACATGTCCTGTTCACTGAATGTATTATAATAATACCAGCCAAGCAATTCAAATAACAGTGCAATTTCTGTATTAATGTGTCCCCAGGATGATGCTGTACAAACAAAGCCTTTCAGGAGAAGTTGCTGAGTGACACTGACTCTAAAGTGTCTAACCTAAGTCTTTCAGTAGCACTATAGAGTTATTAAGACTTTCCCTTTCCAAAGTTTTGAAGATTTGTTTTATTTGGAAACACAGCTCTACATCTGAAAATGATTATCTTTCTGTTCTGATGGACTGAAAAAAAATGGCTGAAAAATGATCAGAGATTCTTCATTTGATAATTACTATATTCCCAATATCTTTAAATTGTGATTGCACACACGCTTATCTTATGCTCAATGAACAAATGTTACCAGGAGATACCTCTTTAACTTTCCAAGTCTGTGGGATCAAGGGATTAAAATAAAGTGGTAAGCAAGATACATTCTTGTCATGAGTATTCCCTAATGCTTTCATAGTATGTGTGGAACGTCTCGAAGGTAAGCATGGATTGTCACTAATCAGAAGGTACTGGTTGGTAGAGAGGAAACTGGTTTGATACTTGCTGAAAATCCCAAGAGAAAGTATTTCTAATGAGCTCTTAGGAATTTCACATTTAGTTCAGAGATGAGATTGCTATTATTGCTCAACAGCTTGTCTAATGTGCCTATTTACTTCTCATAGTGATGAACTTGTGAGTAGTGATACAGTCTGGATATGCTTCTGTCTCCTTGACATCTGCTTCCTTAGATATAGCCCTGCCATGAAAATGGAGATTAATAACTTCTGCATTTATAGAGCACTCCATTTTGGGCAGGATCGTGGGCAAGCAACTCTTGAATATGTGGGAAGATTAAGTGGAATTCCAAACAAGCTGCCTGTGACCTTTATATCTGAGAGGCTTCCCTAATAATTTATCTCCAGATATTTCCATTTTCCTTCCTGGCATCAGTTACATGCATTGGGTATGACTCTTCATATAACATAAGTAATGGGGCACAGTGGTATTTAATTGCATATATCAGAGACAAACTTTTTATTCTGGTTACCAGCACAGAACCCGTTTTCTGTCTGGGATCTTGTAAATTTTATAATACAAGGCACTCTAAGTTTTCTGTAAGTATTTCCTATATCTTGGAGACAGATGAAGGTATTGGTCTTAGGTCTAAGGGGTTATTCTGCATGAAGAGGTTGGTAAATTCATGGTTAATTTGCACAAGTTGTGGGAAACTACTCCATCATATGATAATGACTCTGTGCATGTTAGTACTGATCTTTGGAGTTCAAGTAATGAGGACATGAAGTCTGTTATTTAAGGAATAGTAGAGATTTAAAAAGTTTCATATGATATATGTCTGATGTTCGCATGGGCATAAGCAGCAAGAGATTAGATTGCAGAAACTAATTGTTAGGATACTTGAGTTTCAATCTGCACAACTTCCCCCAGCCAGTAAGTTTATGAGGTTTGCCTAGTTATATAAAGGTCCAATAATTTGAGTATATATTACCTTTGTTCTTTTTAATAAATAATGGCAATTTGAACTCTGTTCTACTGATTCATTGTTCACTAATTCACTGTTTCTATTTTGGTCTTCATTTGGAAGAACACATTATCATATGTCCCGTTCTTGACACGTGCCAGTGTGAATAATTCTTAGCCTTCCTTCATACAAACGTTTTTCTACCAGTGACACTTAAGATCACGATTCTCTTTTTATCCAAATTCTCACTGAAGACTCACATAAATCCTAAAAAAAAAAAAAAGTAATCAAACAACTGTGAGTGTAATTAATGCTGTTCTATCGATTTTTCCTACTTCCACTCCTCTTCTTTTTCCTTGTCCAGAACATTAATACTTCCACCACTATGACTAATGCATCACATTAGTTTCAGTCATTTCTTTATATGCCATGCTAAACAGCACCTCTTCATCTTTAATAGCATTGTATTTTATATCTGTTTGTAAAATCTTTACTGCTTTTCCATTACAGACTTCAGTCATGCTGTACATGACCAGCTAGTTTAGCTTTGCCTCATTTTTCAGTCTCTATAAAGTGTCTTCACAGGTTTTTATGTATAGTTTAAAGTTTCTCTGTTGACCAGAAATGACCAAAGCTTCTCCTAACAAGTAATTTTCACATATGAGGTAGATATGCTGATTGCATAATACAGACTGCAAAAATTCACGACTCCTTTTAAAACTGGATAGATATGATCAAAATGATGCTTCTGAAATGCATCTGATTTCTGCATAGCTGTCAGTTTGGCTATCCATATTCGTCTACATACTCATGATCTTTTGTATAAACATAATTGATCATCATTTTGCTGATCATAAGAATCAAGAGTATCCTCAGAGGAGTATCTCTGCACACAGGCACACTGCACAGGAATATTTGTTCCCCTTAGAGCAATCTTTATCCTTCTGTGCTTTAAGTTGCAATCATTTGGTAATTACAGATGTGACACATCAGAAGTATTACAGAGCTTGTAAAAAAGTTGTCAAAATGAATAATTATGTATTGCCAGCATTACTACCACATCTTGTGAAACATGGAAGATTCTTAGGTAGGAAAGGGTTGCATTCAATATTTATTTAGAATGCTAAATAATCCAGGCATCATTATAATCCTGAATGATGAGATAAATAGAGGACAAGGTATATTGAAGAACTTTAAAGGGGAGACATGCTGATATGTCTTTATTCCAGCTACAGCAGATGAAGAAGTAAAATATAATTGTCTTTTTCTTCACAAAAATCAACCAGTAGTTTGGAACTAACACATACACAATCTCATTATTTCCACAGAGGGGAAAAAAAAAACACCAAACAAATGTGAACAGAAGAACAGAAGTAACCATGAAGCTGTAGGTTAGGTAGCAAAGATAAAGACACCATAAAATTTGTGACAGAAATTTTTCAGAACTTCAACTTCCATGAAGCCATGCTAACAGTAAAACAGACTAGAAATTCGAAAATCCCTAATGCAGTAATGGTAGAAAGAAACTACTTTGGGATTCATGGTCCATGCTGTTACTTTTATAAATAACATCTGTGAAATAAGATGTTGGATATTTTTTTTTGTTAGTTTAAAATTAGTAAACTGCAGAGCATGCTCCATAATTCTCAATTTTGTAGGCACCAAGAGAAAATATTATAGTGGTTTAACATGACAGGTAGACAAATGGTACAGAGACTTTCATTAAATGTTCCTTAATTCATTGACAAAAGGGTACATTAGAAGTCATTGTTCTTGCTCTCAAATTTTCTCTACATAAATGACTGATCACTAAGCTCCTCTAAGAGAAACACATTTAATATAGAAATGAATGGTGTACTGAGATTTTATCCAGATATAAGACCAAATCCAAACTTTGTTTATGTAACCTATCAACATGTATATACTATTTACACTATACACTTCATTTTAATTATTATAGCAAGAATACAAAAGTAGTTAACATATTGTTTTGTCAACCTGTAACTAAACACATATTATCAGACTACAACATAAGAAATTTACGTTTTCTAACTGCCTGCTGTTTAAATTTCAACATTATGAAATTAGCCACAGATGCAAAGCAAGCCAGAGAAAGCTGTTAGAGAAGAGTATTTACAAACTCTGTTCATCACACTAAGATGCTGGTAAGGCTTTCCACCTGTTCTTTCCACCATGCATTAACTTATTAAGTTGTGTTTACTTAAGAACTAGCCTCTCTCTTAAAACAAAACAAAACAAAACAAAACAAAACAGAATAATAGGACAAAAAAACCCCAACAAATCACCGGCAAACGAACAAACAAACCCACAAAACAGAAAAATCTCATAAATAGTAGTTTACTAGTAATTCTGTGGAATTGAAGTCAAAGTTCAGTTTGTAGTGGTAGTACAAGAGGCAGCATTGGAAAAAATTATACCAAATCTTTTCGACCTTTACATCTGCAGACTAAAAAGGAAACATCGGTTCAGGGTTAACACTGTGATCAAGTAAAGCTCTTAAATATATAACTTTAAAGACAAGATTGCTTATGTTTCACTTAAACACTTTATAACAAATACAACTATATGTTTACATCTAAGTAAACAAATGTACATATTTGTTGTACATATTTGTTGCCTTTGCTGATTGAGTCAGAGAAGTGAGACTAATATGCATGAAAGAATTTAGCTTCCGGTGTTCTCTGTCAATGTTGTTGACATATTCATTATATTCAATTTATATTTGTTTTCAAAACAGAAATATTTTCTGCTTGCCAGTAACTGTTGGGCATTCTAGCTCCATGCATAACAATCTCAAAAGTTGAAGACTGACCTGTCCTATCAAATGAACATGCACATCCGCCATTTGAAGTTCTTGAATCTAAACATTTAATTTGGATTGCAGATTAGGTTTCACCACTCTGATACAAATTGTTAGTATTTGAACATCTCAGAAGTGTTTGGATATTTATGACAGTGTCAAGTCTCAAAATTCTTACAGATGTATATATTAGCTAAAATACCATACTATATTTTATTGCCAATATTTCAGTCATTTAGAAAGAGCAAGCAACACTGTTACTGAGATGATAAACGCAGAAGAGGTATTGAGGTAACAGATATGAGCAAATTATTTTTTTTTATGAAAAGTGTTTATCGATCACAAATAGTGGATACAGTCAAACAAGATAAGCCAAGACTGAGCAATTTAACAACAAAAGCAGGCTGAAAGAACTGTCTGCCTGTGAACAGCAACACATATAATTTTGAGTTTGTTTTATAGAACATATAATTTTGCTTCTTTTATTTTTATTCAACTATTTTTGATAAAACTATGATTCTGCAAATGAAAATGGTCATTTTTTCATTGTGTGGTAAAACTGTAGCAAGCTAGCTTTAGATGATTTTGGCTGATATTTGCTTAAGTGATTCTGTTTGAATATGAGAAGATGTGGACCCTAGAAAAATAAAAAAGAAAGCTAAAGAGAAGAAACTGTTTCTGCATGTCTTCAAAGACCAAAATAACTCAATGTTGCACACAGATGTCATGAGGTTATTTTTTTATGAATAAAAATTTTATAGAAATATACAAGAATACATACACTGTTTGCTATTTCTGAACACTAGAAAAAAATCTAAATTTTTTTAAAATCACTAAAAAAAATTAAAGTTATTATTTTTTAAAAAGCAAAAAGTCACAAATATTATTCAGCCTCTCATACTTGTGTTTTCTTTATACTGTACAAAAAGCCAGAGAAATAAGTGCAAAAAACTTATGAGATAAGCTTAATGTAAAATGACATTAATATTCTCGTAAGGTTTCCATTGTTTTTCTAAATATTTTGGAACACACATAAGAACAAGCGATTCACTCCAAGACACACAAAGAAAGTATTTTTTAACATTTTGTTTTGACAGAAACAACATTGAAAGCTGTTTGCCATGGATTGATAATCTGTACTGAGACATACGTGCCAGTTTATTCAACATAATAAATTTACCTATGCCAATGTTTTAGTGTTTTATTCTCAAGAAAGTCAATACAGAAATATTTCTCTTGCTCTTACAATTATTGTCCCTTCCAGATGTCCTGACAAGGAGTCCAAGGGTAATTCTCTTAGAAGAGCCATTATTTCTGACTACCTTTCTTGCAGAAGAGGGGGTAGAAAATGAGAAACTATCAGAAAAAAAAAAATATTTTAAATAGGCAGAACCAAAAACCAGTACCTTCAGATTTGTTGTTTTGCAGTTGCTTGCTATATGTCTCATTTGTTGAGAACTTTTCATTTCTATTAGTCTATTTATTGCTATTATTATCCTGATAATGGAGCTCTGTGACTGTCTATTTATTCGTTATAAGCTATGAAACTCTGGGATTTGGGAGTACTTCCAAAATTCCAGGTTCACGTTCCTACCTTGGCTGCATGTCCTGTCCTTTTCTCATTTCCTGCCTTCTGAACGTGCTCATGCATGAGTGTGCACACACACACATTGCTGTCTACACCTTTGTTCTTTACTACATTTAATGTGTAAAAGCTTGAGGGCTTAAGTGGTTTTCTGGGTCCTCCTCTTCTGGCCATACAGGTAGTTATGACTATACCCTAAATTTTCTACATTTAAAATAAGAGGCATTAGTCAAACATCTTAATATAATTTCTAAGTCTGTACATTTTTCCATTTTGCAATGATCTTCTTAATAAAAAAGCCAAACAACAACCTTCCATATTTATATATTTTAATGATATATCTTCTTGGAAAATTTGATATACACATTACATCTCACACATATATTCAGCTGGCATGTCAGGCTGTGTTAACATAGTACACATCTGCAACAAAAATAGCATTTTAGTTACAAAGAGAAAGAGATGCAGTACCAGCAAAGAATTGGTTGGAGTTTTCCTGTTTCTTTTATATTTGGCCATTCACATGCTTGTATCTGATAGAAGTATAAATCACTCAATGATGTTGCAAAAACACATCTTGAACTTTTTTCAGAACTTTCATCTTTCCTACAGCACACAACAGTTATGTGTACTAGATAATTTAAAATCCATTTAACACAGTAATTGATCTTTTGTTTTCAGAAAAAAATTGGAAATCCAACTTTTCAGCTATTCCTGAGAGAGATACAGTACAAAGAGGCAGTAAGCCACTTGTAATACAATTGAATGCATGACATTCATTAACTAATATTAACCTACATTTCTGGGTGGTAAAGACCATGGAAATAAGAAAATCTTTGTGAATTTGAGAAAATACAAAAATCAACTCATATCTTGAGTGGAATTTCTCAGATGCATCACTGCAGTAATGCTATATAACTCTGTCTGCAGTTGTAGATGAAAATAACTTTTCCAGCTGAAACTCCCAGGAAAACTTGTTTCTTAGTATTACTGTGTGACCTTGGAAAGCTATTAAGGGCTAGATTAAAAAAAAAGGATTAGATCATCCGTTTCCTAGCACAGAATTAAAAACCTGACCTAAGTGCCTAGAATTGCAATGTGCTAGATTTGTCACAAAGAGACACCACACAACCAGACAGAATTCTCAGATGAACATTAAATTCATCACGCAGGAAGGAAAAGCAAAAGGTGGCAAAATTTCCTAATCTTCACCTCAAGACTTCAAACAAGAAGTTTCCATATATTATCAAGAATTCTAAATCATGATTTTCTCATGCAAGTCAGTGTCTCCACCGACTTCTAAGAAAAAAAATTCACTAGCCGGCTTCCACATTTTTTCCCTATGATTTTAAGAAAAATAAGCATTTTAAGGAAAATATCTACATTATTTTTAAGATGGTAGTGTTCTTACAATTACACAAGAATTCATCTAGTGCATGGCCCTGCTCAGGATGTGAAGGCTTCAGTTCAACTTCTTCCCCTGTTTCAGGACAGCTCAGTCTACTGTTCTTTTTTGCTCAGGTAATATTGTAATTGCTTTTATCTATTTTAAGGAATCCTGTCCTCCTTGCTTTTCCTTTTGAAGTCATCCCATGATGTGATTACCAACCAACTAACAAGCAAACAAGCAAATAAACAAGGGATTCTTCCAAGAGGGGCAGGAAGAAGGAGCATGACATTGAAATGCAGTGATTAGGATTCTCACCTGTCTGGCAGGGATGAAAATCTGTTTATGTATTTTCACCCACATGAGGGACTAGACTGAAAGTTCCCCCCTCTTCATTGTTTCCAAGGCAAAACCTGGCTTTGGATTCCAGCTGGATACCATCCTGATTTTCCTCAATATCCATTCTGAGACTTGTGTAGCCTGCTCAGAAGCAGCTTTAATATTCAAAATTGAAGTACATATGGAGTTTAGGTATCTCACAAGCTAAGTGCCTAGTGCTGTTTTAAATCCTGGAGTTTTAATAATATGGGCCCCAATCCTGCTTAAATAACACCAAAGCATCTAACTCATTTTAAGGGAGCTAGATCTTCTTTTATTGCATACCTGAGTCTTCCATCTCCCTTCAGTACAGTTTTGTGCTTGGAAGCCATATTAAGGACAATTACATTAAAGTCTACATTCAGCAGAAGACTGTTTGGAAAACAGCCATCTGTTCAGACATCCTCCATGAGATCTGTATTTTTACCTCCTCTGCATGTGTCTAGTGGTGTAGGAGAAATCATGTTTGAACAGCATCTCTTGCTGAGTTTTATACACTGGAAAGAGCAGCCAGGAAAAACAAACAAACAAACAAACAAACAAATAAGTATATATTAAAAACAAACAAACAAACAAAAAACCCCACACCTTAAAAAGCCTTATAGTCTTCATGTTAATTCTTGCATGTTTTCTTCTTAAACAAAAAGGTTAAAGTCAAGTCTCCTTACCTGAAGAACCATTTTTTGGTTTAGCATTTAATAACATGATTTAAAATGTGCACATGCTGAACATTATTTGATAGCAAAAATAACATTCTCAAAGACAGTGCAATGAAGTATAAAGGACAAGGCTCAGTGGACGTGTGTGTCTGCCTTGTAAGCAGCAGATAAAATATCCTTTTCTTGCAAGTGTTCTCATCCTTTTCACTGTCCAAGCCCTTCAGCTATAAATGCTGTAGTCTGATTTAATAGCTTTTCTTGCAACTGAAAATGAGTGGTTTAAGTCATTAATATGTGTCTCAGAACTGCTGTTTTGTTTCTGTCATTTAGTCATGTCAAACTCTTCACATCCTGACAGTAAGACCAAACAGGCAACTGCTTGACAACTTTTCCTTTCATAGTAAGAAAATGAATACAATTCTATTTTTTACACACACACACACACACACACGCAAAAAAGGATGAAGAAAGACTTAAATCTATCACTGTCGAGAAATACAAAGTTAAAAAAAGTAAGCAGGATAGATACTGCCCTGATTACAACCTGACAAAGAAAGGGTGTATTTATCAGCTCCTCTGGTGTCAAATAACTAAACAAAAATTATGGAAAGAACTGAGGAAGAATTCTTTTTTAATTTATTTTTCCAGGACCAGTTTTCCTTTGTTCTTTATTAGCACTATTTTCCTGAATAACATCCTACTTAAGGTGCAGGCTAAAATGTTCAGCGTTTTTTTTCTGGAGAATCAGGATAACAATTCCTTTTAGAATAAATGCCAATAGCTGAAACTGTTGCCAGAGCCCAAGTATTCTGCAGAGTATCTCCTTGGCCCTCAGAAGCACTGCCTGTTTATACAATGTGTGGATCACACCTCACTCCTGGTGTCACCTGAACTAGTACTCAAAGACAAAGCTGTCCTGAAATATTTTTTTTTCTTTTTATTAGTTTTGTATACTCTTTTCCAATTTATCTGTTTAAATAGTTGTAGAGTCTATATGGGCATGGAATACTTATGAACTGATGGTGGGCTCAGCCTTCTCTGCAGCTAATATTCTTTAAGCAAGGAATATTTTGCCTTTGGTCCTTCCATTGAAGGAAAACCAAATGTCTGGAATCATACTACTATATTAGAATCTAAATTTTTCTCCTCTGTGAAAGCAAAACTCTAAACATTAGTTTATGGAGGAATTTGATCCTATGAGTTCTAAGGGAAGAAAAGTAGAAAAGAAATGAAAAGCATTGTAGTATATTTTTTAAAATTTAGCCTTACCATTTAGTCTTTAGTTTTATTTTTTTCTTAACTAATACTACAATAATGTATTTTTTTTATTCAGCTAATTCTTGTAAAGTTTTTTCTGTGAAGCTATGTAAGATTATTATTATCAAACATTTAGATATAGACATTTTTGCATGATTAAGATTTATCTGAATTAAGAAAATATGAACAGGCAGATAGTATAGTATATATTGATGTATAGCATTAATGATAATGATATTTACTTTACTCTGGGATCAAAAGTCTCTGGGGTCTAACAGAATCTTTCTATAGCATATGAAGATCTAGTCCTCTAGTCACTTTTCTTCCAACCCTTCTTCTCTATTTATCTGAACAAAGTGAGATATCTCAAGGATATGACTTCTAAGCACTCAAATGTAGTAATGTTGCTAGAAGGTGCACGCTGAAGCACTATGAGAATGTTCTTTATAAGAAAGATATGAAAATGTCTGCTTGTATTTGAGATTAAATATCTTCAATGTTTGAAATAGAATAAATGTAGACAATATGGTCCAATAAAACAAAATATTTCTCTGAGATCTGTCTTCGGTCTTTGTTGCTGAACAGCTGTGTTAGTAGGTAAGTAATTTCATCTTTTACACCATTTCAATCAAATTTGAGACACAACTCTCTAGAGCTGAAGCCATCTCTTACTAAGTTCTTGCAGGTATTTGACTTTTTCAAGCAGGGGGCTTTCAACTTTTCACAAAGGCTTTAGAATTCCACTATAATAATAATTACTTGTAACTAACCTCACACAGAGGAAACCAAGACTAATGTGTTACGCTGTTCATGAAGACAAAGATAGTGCTTGTATGCTAGTTCCTTGAATTTCATCAACTGCTTAATTTTTTCCATGAGATGAAGCTGAAAAAATGATTTGAAAGAAATGTCATTTAAATTAGAATGGCAGTTGGCTGTCATATTTAGATCTGTCCTTGTATTCATAAATTTATAAAAAAGAAGTGACCAATGTTATCATCTAACTTGAACCCATAGATTACAAATGTCAGGAAACTATTCTGGAACAAATCAAATCAGAACTAAAACATAACTTCCATAACTTGAGGTTTTGTATATACTTTTATATGTTCCATTTTATTATTATACTTTTCATTAAAGCTGGTTTAGTTTTTATTTCCAATTCATAAGTCTCACTTATTCACTTTCTCTGCCACTTATCAGAAGGGAGAGAGATTGACAGAGAATAATCTGTCATTCTTCTAGTGTCCAGCCCAGAACTAACCCTTGACACATTGAAATCCTTTTCTAAATTTTTTCTAAGATGAAGGATTGTCCTTTCTTAAAAAACAAACAAACAAACACAAACCCCAAAACAACAACAAAATCCAACCAAACAAAACCAAACAACAGAAAACAAACAAACAAACAGAAAACACCCCTCCCACAAAACCAAACTTTTAAAATGAAAATATGAAAAGTTTATTAAAAGTGCAGCAAGGCCATGCATGGAAGCAAATGAAAACAAAGATTTATTCTCTACTTCCCATCAGCAGGTGATGTGTGGCCCCTTTTACGTCATATGGTATGAAATATTCCTTTGGTCGGTTTGGGTCAGCTGTCTTGGTTTTGTCCCTTCCCAAGATCCTGTCCACCCACTCCCACTGTGTGTGTGTGGGGGGAGGGGAATGATGGAAAAACAGCTTTGGTCCTGTGTGAGCCCTGCCCAGCAGTAGCCACAACACGGCTGTGTTATCAGCATCTTTCCAGCTCTTAACACAAAGCACAGCACTGGGAGGGCTGCTATGGGGAAAATTAACTCCAGCTCAGACCTGATATATCTTGTCAAACTTGGTATAATTTGTTACATGTAGAAAGACCCCTGTTTCTGTTCTCCGTGTATTCTCAATCTGTGAAAAAATTACCCAGCCCTCTTTTTTTTTTTTTTTTGTCTCTGAGAAGCCTACATTGTTCACTAAAGGCATATTTAATTAAGCATAATTTGCAATCCTTTGATCATTTTCATTGCTCTTCTTTGAAATCCAAAATTATTTCAATACCCTTCTTAACTGCAGAAATCTGAACCAAAGACCAAGATCCGGCAATAAAAAAAGTGCCAAATGCGTACCATCTGCTATATGATATTATCATGTGAATTCATCCAGCAATTAATTTATCAGCATATCAAAGTAAAAAATCATGAACAGAGTTTAGCAACTGAGTTTCTTCCACATTCATTGCTTTCCAAAACACAGTATCAACCCATGCACAAGGCTTCCTATTATCTGCCTTTAAAAAGATGAAGACCTATCTTCTTGTAGCTCAAAAAATTCTGATATTTCATTGTTAGCAGCTATTTGCTTCCTTGTTTCTACTTTCTCTTTTTGTCATCTGCAGATGCAGTCATTAATGCTTTTGTGAGGTTTTTTGTTTCTTTCTTCAGACTACTTTTTGATGGAAAATTTGAGTAGTGCACAGTGAAGATCTAATCTCAGGGACATACTAGAAGCACATAAATATCATTTGGTGAAAATTTCCTGTTAATGTTCTCAGACCTAACCTACAATTTTTAATATTTTTAATATGCATTTAATTGAAAACTATTAAAAAATCCAAATGATTAAACCAGTATTATCTTTATCAACAAAACCTGTAATTTCAAGTGCATTTTAAGAAGTTCCATTTTCCTTAAACTCATGCCAATTGGCTTTCACTCTGTGGCCTCAAGCCTATTATCACCAATCTGTTACATTGCTTAGCATGGATATCACATGAGTATATGTATAATCTATGATAAATATGGCTTCCTAGTATTCCTCTGGAAACCAGAGATTTCATAGTACAACAACACGCCCAGGATCTAAGAGATGAGAATTTTCCACGTTATCCTCTCCCACACCTACATTTATAAAACAGATGTAAAAAGAATAAACTCAAAAATTCCTTCCAATAAACCAGGTAAAGATATTCCAAACTGCATACTTTGCTTAATGGGGAGAAGATGAAGGAATGAACAATAAACGACAGATCCTTGTAACTTTGCTTAATTAGAAGTGTAATGAATGCAGCTGAGAATCTACAGACTGACTGATGGAATCAGATATTTTCTTATCAAGCTTTAACTTTATTCCCATTCCACAGTCTTCCAAGATTAATAGAAAATCAACTTTCCTGATCTATATAAATCCTTGCTTAGCTAAGACAAAGTTGTCTGCTTCAACTTGCCAGATAAAGTGTCTAAATTTTCTACAGTTTCTGGATTCATTATCTTTTGAAAGTTAAGTTTTAAATCACCTAAGCTACACTTATGTCCCACTCAGCTGGCTTATTTTTAAGAATCTGAAATTTTGTTTTAGACATATTGTGTAATTTTTTTAAAAACCTGCTAACATATTTCTTCTATCTCCTCTCTATTTTTTTTTCAGTTTATATTCAATTCCTCTGCCCACCTAATAAAACTGCAACATTTGCCCTTCAGAAAAAAGTAAAAAAAAAAGTATACATTTATGACTAAGATATATTTGAAACTACATCCTTGCTGAGGTTTTTTGTGTGTGTTTTCATTTACACATTCTGGAAGTTATTATGATAGAACAAATGAACACATGGACCCAATGACTCTACATAAATTGTGTCTTAATAAATTATCTCCCTGACAGTTTGATGTACAGCTGTGCACAGTAAAAGTATAAACTGTAATACCAAATTTTGACTATAATTATTACTACTGAGTTTTGTATATGAAACCACAGATGTTCAAAAGTAGACATGTTTGTTTTCCAAAGAGCTATTGTTGCAAGTAAAATGTAACACAACATGAAACAAAAAATGCCACTTACAGAAGGACGATCACACAAACAGAAGATTCTGGGGTTGCTGGATTCCAGAAGCTATATTACGCTTTCCTTTAAAAATTAAGGACTTGTTTTTAATAAACATTTCTTTATTTGGGGGAAAAAAATCAAGAAAGTGACAATGGCAGAAGTGCCTGTTCAAACTAAGAAGTTATTTTTATCCAGTCAAACCTGTGCCTTACTTCCTGTTCACCCAATTTCCAGACTTATTAGAGCAAAGACAGTATTTTGATCTCAAAAACTAGAACAATAGACAGCTCTTTTGAAATGTTTCTAAGTATTTTTTTTTGCTTTTGGTTTGGTTTGGTTTTTTGGTTGTGTTTGTTTGTTTGTTGAGGGAGCGGGGGAGGAGGAGGGAGAGTGAAGGGTAAAAACATGAAAGCTTTCCTCCTACCCTGGTTATGCTGCCAGGCTAGCATGTAGTGTAATCTACTTTTTCTATCATGGACTAATTTGCAAGCCAAGTAAATGCCCACCCCAGGTCTTTTAGTTTAAGGTGGAGTATAACTGGTAGTGAGTGCAAAATTATTATATAGTTATTGCACAGCAGTTGTAGAGAGGGAGACAAGGTAACAGACATACAATTCTTCTATCACTTTCTGATGTTGTTGTTTATTCTTTTATTTTAGAACTTAAGGAAGGAAACAAATATGAGGCCTATAGCTCACGGTGTTCCCCAGGGATCAGTACTGGGTACAGTCTTGTTCAACATATTCATCAATGACCTCTCTGAAGTGACGGAGTGTACCCTCAGCAAGTTTGCAGATTATGCAAAAGTGGGAGTGTCTGGCACACCAGAAGGCTGTCCTACAATTCAGTGAGACCTGGACAGGCTGGAGAGTTGGGTGGAGGAGAACCTAATGAAGGTCAATGAGGGCAAGTGTAGACTCCTGCACTGGGGAGAAATAACCCTATATAGCAGTACAGGTTAGGGGTTGACCTCCTGGAAAGCAGCTCCACATAGGAGGACCTGGGAATCCTGATGGACAACAGGCTAACCATGAGTCAGCAATGTGCTCTTGTGGCCAGGAAGGCCAATGGTATCCTGAGGTGCATTAAGAAGAATGTGAACAGCAGGTTGAGGGAGGTTCTCTTTCCCCTCTACTCTGTCCTGGTGAGGCCATATCCTGAGTACTGTGTCCAGTTCTGGGCTCCCAGATCAATAGAGATAGGGAACTACTGGAAAGAGGCCAACAGAGGGCTTACAAAGGTTAGGGAAAAGCTGAGAGACCTGGTGCATTTTAGCCTGGAGAAGACTGAGAGGGGATCTTACCAACATTTATAAATATCTAAAGGGTATATGTAAAGAGAATGTCTTCTCAGTGGGGGAAGTCCTATCCCAGTGATAGGACAAGATATAAACTGGAACACCAGAAGCTCCTCCTCAACATCAGGGAAAACTTCTTCACCGTGAGGTTGACAAAACACTG
>JANHFX010001548.1:42952-64920 GCA_027560015.1 Chloroceryle amazona | reverse complement strand
AGATATAAACTGGAACACCAGAAGCTCCTCCTCAACATCAGGGAAAACTTCTTCACCGTGAGGTTGACAAAACACTGGAACAGGCTGCCCAGGCAGGTAGTGGAGTCTCCTTCTCTAGAGACTTTCAAAACATACCTGGACATGTTCCTGTGCAACCTGCTCTAGATGAACCTGCTTTTGCAGGGGAATTGGCCTAGATGATCTCTTGAGGTCCCCCTATGATTCTATGATTCTGTGAAATCCCTCAAAGTCACATGAGCTTCAAGCATGTGAGTAAGATTTCTGAACATGTGTCATACAGAGGATACCTCTTCTACAGTGCCTGCAAATATATCCTAGGAGTTTCCAAGTTCCCAACTCAGGGGTTGTTGGGACTATAAACACAGTGGAAAGGAATTCAGCTCACAGGAAAAGTATTTAGGACTTTAGTAACTTTTACAGACTATATAGTGTGTCCAATTCTACTAGCAGAAAAATACCCCTGAGAGTTTTAAATAGTTCAAATAAGCCTACATGAACTGAAGATGCCTCAGTGGATGCAGTGTAGTTTCTTTTCCCAAGGAAAAAAGCGGTAATTGTGCCTTTCTAAATAGTTTCACTATTTTATGTGAATATATTATGAAACGGATTCAATTAAATGCATTTTGTATTCAAAGGATAAAACAGAACATTTCAGTATTTGCACAGACACAGAAATCAGAAAAAAGAATAGATATCTCGGAAGAGGACTCTTTTTCAAAATTATACAAGAGAAAATTAACTCATAATGCGCGACTATATGGATTGAATATAGATCTGGAATAAAGTGATGAGGCAGATTTATAAGCCACTGAATTAAGAGTTCATAATAGAAGTGGTGACACAGCAGTAGCAAATGTTATCCAAGTGTTATTGTCATGAGGAGAAACTCCTGGAAGTGTCAGATGAAGTTTTAGAATAATGCTAGCCATGTACCATGACTCTTCTTGATTCTCCTGGACCTTTTTTTTTTGATAATTCATTCTATGCTTTGCCTTGTTGTGTTATTGGAACATTATGGTCTGAAATCAAAGAAACAAGTTACTTCAATATCATGAATAGTGAATAAAAAATAGTCTTATTCCATGTAGGTGATTTAAAATAAAAAAAAAAGTGTTTTGGGGAATATGAATGGCTCATTTATTGTCATTGGAAAATGCTAACATAGGATGAGGTATTCTGATGCATAGCACAAATTCAGCTTTGTTTTCCTCCCTTATTGCTAATTAAATCCAAAAGCAAGAAAGAAGTAAAAATGTACTGCTTGAAGACATTGAGGCATGGTAAAAGCAAAAACATCCTAGATGGAGACATACAATGAACAATAGTTTTGTAACCCATAATAACTTTCCAAGATTTTGTTTATAATGTTGTATATTTCAGTATTAATAAAAAATTAAATGAACACTGAAAATAGCCCTTACTCATATTCATGTTATATCTCACAGGAATATGAAAGTACTTTAATGACATAGCTTGTCAGAAACTTCCCTTTGAATCTTAAAGTGAGATATATTCAAAGTGGATTATTAGTTCATTTGTCGCTCATGTTGAATGAAGATTGCAATCAAGAGTACCAGTCATTGACCATGAAAGACATAAAATAAGAAATAGTTTTATTTTAGATGGTGCATGTTTTCAAATAAGAAACTAACAGATTATAAGAAATGTATTTACATTAAAATCATAAAGATAAAATATGAGAAAAAAAAAAATAGGTAGAATTTCATATTTCAGATTTTGTCATTTTAAGATTGGCCTAAAACTGGTTTTCAATAATTTGGGATTGTTGAAAGTGAAGTTTCAGTTTGATATCTTCAGAAATTACAATTTCAGAAATGCTGTTGCATTTTAAATTGTTTAAAAAACAGCATTAACGTTTTTGTGTCTAACTCTGAAATATGATCTCTAATCTGCCTGAAGTCTATAATTTTGCTTAAAAAATGGCTACAGTGTAATAGCTGTCCACATTAAACACTCATAATGTGTGCACTTATGTTTCCCTCATGAATGAAAGATAAAATTTGCATTAAATAGCCCCATTCCTGTTGAACTAAATTTAAAAGCTATTTTATGAAGTATCTTAGGTCAGACTTTTAGATCTTTTTAATTTAAAAATATTATATCTTTGTATATATGAAAGAAAGCCATTGTTTATGGTTATGAATATCAAAATATTAAAAACTGTTCACAGCACCTCTGCTGGCCCTTATAGATTTGGATTTTAGCTGAAAGGAATGAATATGAACACAAAGATTTCCAGACACAGAAAAGAGTATTATGTGAAAATATGGTTTGAAGACAGCACTTTCTTTCTGACTGATAGATGTGTACAGAAATAAAAATAAGAAATTTAAACTATTTGCATTCCTAAAGTGATATTGCTTTGCAATCCAAAAAGAAAGAGAGAGAAAATAATTATATATGTACTCATGCACAGTGTGAACAATTTTTACAAAATATTCAGTGTAATAGTATAATTTTAGATAATGAGAATAATCATCTGGTTATTGATAATACAGCTGTTTCCCAACAGATTAAATCTATTTGCCACCAAAAATGTCTCTTACTTAAAAATTATATTTCATATGCATTGTTTATAGCAATAATAATGCTTGTCTGACTCTACTGTTGTATTATTATTAAAATCTAAATGTCTAATAAAATATTCTTTATGCTTTTCTATACACCTTATATTTTTTCTCCTGCTGTTTACTCAGCTTTTGTGCCAGATGATTGTAATATTAATGTGCATCCTTCATAACCAGAGGCAATTACAGAACCGTTAAAACAAAGAGATTGACCTAAATTCCTAGAAAACTTTGCCTTTTTTTTTTCCCCCCTTGTTCACTGCTATGTCTTCAGGTGCACACTTCAGGTGCTATGTCAAGCAGGTGCAACAGAAAGGAATGATTTTCATAGCAGAAATGTCCTTGCAAGAAAAAAAACCAAACATAGTAAAATTCTTCAGGAGTCATTTTCAAAATTATTTAATCTCTTACCAATGTTACGCATGGTTTTAAAGAGTGCAGAAGGAGGTTAACAACTCAACACACTTTTAAATATATTGATTTCAATAGATATAAATATGTTTATTTTAAAACAAATACATCCTGCAGTTCATTAAGTATATTCTCTTCTATCTACTATGTGTATTGTGTAAAGGGAGATGATAGTATTGGTTGAGTCCTTGTTAAGAAAGGGCTATATAATAAGCACTGAAATCACAGCTGATAATAATTTTGTCAGTCTTCGTGGGGAAGCCAAAGACAGATTTATTGTGGCAAGATGAACCATTTTTGCAAAGTTTGATTCCCTTAGAAGAATACCACAAAAGACAGCTAGAAGGATTTTTGCAACGATGCATTTGTATGAGCTAAACTATAAATTTGTGATCTGCCTGTTGTGAGGAGTGGCAAATAGCTGTGCCACCTGAGGAGTAGAGAATGACTCAGAGCATCACTGTTCTTTCCTCCCCCATGGGGGGTATAAGTTACTTTGAACTTTCTCTTGTGTAACAGCTAACTTGTCTTGCATGTCTGTCCAGATGCTCTAGCAACCCTCAGAGGATAAAAAGTCTGCCTGCTTCCGACTCAATTCCTAATTGCTTACTTTGAGGTGTCAGTACAGGCCTATGTGAATGAAGACAGGCAGCCCTTGAATTCAGGGTTATTAATGTCATTCCTTTCACAAACACTAAAGGATGGAGTCTGAAATGCTTCCTCTCCTTGAGTAGCACTTCATTTCAGGAATAGTTCTGGATTCATTCTACACATGAAAATTCTTATCTGCTGATGTTGTCATTTCACCCTTTATTCTGTGAGCTTGTGCATTTTGTTTATTTATAACCAGTCTTGTATTATATGATTTTCCTTATAATGACTGATTTTAATGCATTAATCATTAATTGTAGCGATACATTTTATTTTGAGATCAAGAAAAGTGTAAATATCCTTTAAAATTCTGTTCTTGTTTTCTTCTTTATAGGAATAGTAAAGGTATTTTGTATTAGTTTTGTGAAACACTAGAACTAATGAATATCCATAGCTTCCTCAAATTTAATATAATGTTCTGTGTTGAATTACTCAGCTGTGTTAAACTGCTGTCCCTAGACCAAAAAAAAAAAAAAAGCCAACAGTTGGTCTGGCAAAAAAAAAATTCTGAGCTAAATAGAATACTAATGAATAGATATGAAGAATTGCAGTAATAAACTGTAGGAGCACCTATGCTTGGAAGGAATGTAATCAAGGTTTGGTTTTCATGGGTTTTTGAAATAAATATAGAAAAATAAACCCCATCTCCCAAACAGATGACATTGTGGTATCTGAACAAAAGAGAAAGGAAAGTAGATTAACTGGATGATGAATCAATCACCTGAAAACTGTGTGTATTGCAGCCCAATTGTTAAAGCAACTTCTAAAAAGACAATGACACCAGCAAATTTAATATCAGATGTGTCAGCATGTCACCTGTTCTCACAGTGAGACCACAGAATAAGTCACAGGTCTTACCTGTCCCATTTATGACAAGTTTTCTTCTTGCTCCTGTTTACTGATGACATCACACAGGTCCTTGTATAAAGATACTGATAATGACTTTGGTCTGAGGCAGGATACCTAATTCTGAAGGACTTTAACATATAATTTAGGTAAGATATTCAGGTCATATTTTTCAGGGATATATTTTCATATCTAATGCTTACTTAATATCTGACTTGAAGGTTGAGATCCTTAAACAGAAAAGGCCCTCTTTCAGATTGAAAATTCTGGACATACAAATGATAGACTGACATTTACAAATTCTATTTGAAGTAATGAATCTCTCTATATATTGCCAGCTATGTATTTGTCTTGGCAGAATTGGGAACACTAGAGAGTGGGATTCTGTAGGGCTGAGTTATCAAGGAGAAAAGCCATGCTATCCAATTCCTAAAACTTTAAAGACTCATTTAGACAGATGGGAGAAAAAACACCTCTAAAAGTGAAACTAAAAAGGAGAGGACTATGTACTGATCTGCTAACAAACTCACTTGGTGATCTCATCTAGAGAATTTTATGAATACCAACGGCTCAGGAGGCATCCCAGGCAGTGCTCAAAAATGTGTGACTGTAAATGTAAGAAATAATCATAAATATTAATATTTAAATAAATGTATTTTAGGTTATACTCAATTATGTGAGACTATATTATCCAGAGTTTTGAGAGCATTAAACATTATTCAAAGTTAAATGAACTGAAATGAAATTTAAAAAATCACCTTCCATAACTTTTCATCTTGTTTAAGACAAAAGGAATTTCTCCTTTTCTAAAGTTCATTTGTTCTGAGCTTTTTTTTTTCATTTTCTTCTTTTCTTTGAAAAAGATTTTATTTTTTTCATCAACTGGTGTGATCATTCTCCACAGTCCTAAGCACACCCAGTTAAGTTGTATGGTCATGTCTGTGACTAGAACTATATTAAATGAAATTCATCATTACATATTTCCCTAACATGAGACTGTGTAAGAAAATGTGTCTTACAAACCAGCATCATAGTTTGCAAGCTGGAAAGGATACCTGCAACAGATGGCATAGCTCAGCTGGGGCGTGAGATTGGCCCAAGAAATGAATCATGGTGTGCAAGAGAAATAATATGGATCAGAGGTATTAATAAAACATATCATCTACGCTGTAAAGCCCAGGATGAATCAGTGATTTAGTAGTTATTGACATGCGAACCAGACATGTACTTTTTAAAATCATTTCTGTTGTTCTGCCCTTGTTCTCTTTCCTTTCTAAATATCTTCCTGATTATTGTGGAGTTGAAAACAATTATTTGTAACCTCTGGCTTCCATTGCAGGAGTAACCACAAACTTGTTAAGTAACCCTACAGAAGTCATTTGACTCCCCAGTTTCCATTTTCAGTACTGTAAAATAGGAATAAAATACTGTTCTTGCTCCCAAAAGAGTTATGAAAAGCTTTGGGATTTTCTCATGAAGAGGTCTATGTAAAAACTGACTCATTTTCTGTGATTATTCTCATGGAAGAAAATCTGTTCCTTTAATGTTGGCAGAAAACAATCATGAAAGGGACACAGACATGGAGAAGAACATTTCAATTTAAAATTAAGTTAATATTTGCAAATAGTTGGTTTGTTATTCACTTCATTACAACTAACTCCAGGTTTTACAGTGTACTCTCTATAAATTTATTAATATCAGTGGAATAAGTTTGCGCCAGACTAGTCCTTGTATAAAGATCCATTTTCCCTGGATTACAATGTTTTTCCACAGTAGTCAGAATTAGATTAACTGAAAATACTTTTTTGCTCTTGTGAAAGGGTTCTTTTCCTATTCTCTATAGTGGCTCAGTTTAGTTCTAGCTTCTGATACCAAGTTAATTATCACTTCAATGAAGAATCATGCTTTTATGTGTGTATTCTATATCCATTAAAATTGTCTCTAGTTGTTAAGTATGCCCTTATAAAACACAGACAATGTCTTTGCAACAAGTAATTATATTCTTTTCTTTATCTTCCATGACACAAGCCTGTCTTGTTCTTTCTTTAAAAAAAAAAAACAAAACAAAATAAACAAAAAACCCCTCTCTATACAAATAGAATTGTATTAATTAATTCAGCACATGACTAGGTCTGGATTAAGTATCAACTGAGTCTGAGATCATGTTGAAGATTTGTATACTAAGTTGAACAGAATGAAAATATACCACTGGTGATAAATAATTACAAAAATATATATTTAATGAAAAATTGGTAGTGCTTAAATGGCATTTCTTATATTTTTTTTAAGCCCTTATGTATATATATTTGTAAAAGCAGGCAATTTCCCTTTAAACTGTGTTTTTGTCATGTGACCCCACCCTATTTTAAAAGCTTTTCTACTCAGGAAAATACTGTCTAAATAAGAAATCAATATTTTGTCTTTAAATGAGCACATAATTTCCCACGTATAAATTTGTAGTGTTTAATAATGGCATTTTAATTATTTTTTTCAAAAAAAAATGAATTTAACACTTATTTGTGTAGTCTTATACTTGAGATGATTTACTACAGTTCAATATGCTTGGAAAATTTTAGCTTCTTAGATGCTAAAAAACGTGAAATTGATTCATTCCTTTGATGAGAATGCTTACCTCTAACTGGAATGCAGTTTTCCCCAAACATAGTGTAACTTCTAATATGACAAATAGGCTTTCAGTATTCAAAGTGATTACTCAATTTAGCAGAAACCTACAAGTTTAATGAGACATTGAACAACAATGCTCAAAAAAATCTTCCAGTCTTCTTCTACTATATGACAAATGTTATCAAAAAAAAAACCATAAGCAGCAAAGTCTTCTTTAGATTTGCAGTGCTGATGAATTTTGCTGTACCATGAACACATTTAGTGATTTTGTATTTGCTGGACCTATGGATCCATGCCACTGGTGGTAAATTAGCTCTGAGTACTATGTAAAAGAGATCATAAAGAATGAAATCTAACCTTTTGTTTTGTTTTGGTTTATGATTACATTAATCAGTAAAAGAGTTAAAAACTTTATACGGAAATAATTTTTGGTCACATTTTCCCTGAGGGATAAATTCAGCCAGGCATGTGGCAAGAGATCCTCTTTCAAATCAATCTGGAGTGGTTGAAAATGTTACTCCCCACAGAAACTAGCCATGTCAAGGGGTTCCTCCACTCCACAGAGCTTAAGTGGTATAGTAGAAAACATGTTTCTTCTTGATCACTTTCCATGCAAAGTCAGTCACATTAGTGCATACTGTTAGTTTAAGGTAACTGGTCTGCCTTTGTACTAAAATAAAGTATAAATGTTCACCTATTCTTCCTTGTAAGCAAGAAAGAGTAGTGTGCTTTTTTTTTTTTTTTTTTCCCCACCACTAAGCACAGATTAAAAAAGGAGACTCTAGACATGAAAGCTATCAGTTCTCCTAAGTGGGTATAAAAAATAGCTAGTGATAAACAACAACTCTGTTTTTGGAGAAGATATTTATTCTAATTTTTGTCATTCCGCATTTTTTAAAGGTTGAATCATGTTACTGCTGGTAAAAAAGTTTCATAGGCCAAATTCATAGCATTTTTTTTACAATTACTGATTGTCCATTTTCCCCTTTTCTCCACCTGATACACTACTGAAACCATGTAGGGCTCTGCAGCTATGTGTGACTAAACCCAGGCAGAGCTCCTCAAGGGGAGTTCACCTTCTCTCTTTGTATTTCATAGACTGAGAGCAATGGTGGCAGCTAAGCGAAACCTAAAATTAATTGCTTATCTCACATACTATTACCTTTTCCTCCCAAAGAATAAATACATCTCTCTTTGTTTTATTTTGTGGTTGGCTTGGTTTTTATTTATCCCTGGAATTGACATCATAAGAAGCCACTGACTGTTTAAGTTGCTCCTTATTCTTATCTGAATACATTTTCTCTAACAGCATTATTTTAACTTCTCAGTTGCAGCACCATTTTATAACTCTTTCTGAAATAAAGTTGTCCCCAGCTTTCATCTGCTTAACACAGGCCAGGTGTCAGCCTTGCCAGACTCATCGTAAGTTCCTGATTATGCTCCCAGTGAGCTCAAAGTTAAGTATCTTGACCTTGGAGTTCAGAGTTCTGAATTGCACCATATCTCTTTCACCTCTAAGACAGAGATAAGAGTTTGAACCACCTTGTGGAAGATGAAGATGGAAGATCATTGTTTAAACTCAGAAAAATCTGTATTTTCTTATCTTGCTCAGATCAATTTGATCTCTAGCTGCTGCAATTTCTATTGGCTTTTTTAACAGCTTGTCTCTACTTTCTATTCAGCTCTTAGCCAGCAAAGTTTCTGAATCAAGTGCTCTGAAAAGCAAAATAGATTTCACCACACCGATGAGAAGAAAGCAATGATAACAAATAAGAGATCCAAACTATGTGATGGATATGACTTTCAGTTTATAAGATTTCTTATAAAAACCATTTCATAGGATTCAATGACCTCTAAATTAATTCCCTTATAAAAAAAAAAATCAAAATGACCAATAATATGAAATTCTCTTCACCATAACACATAATGGGAAGGAAAAGGGTGTTCTGTTTAACTTGTAAAATCCCAATTTATAGGAAATTATTCTTGCCTATGGCTCTTTAAACAATTTTGGTGCAATCATGCATGCAAAACTTCAGACATATTAGAAAGATATTTTGTGAAAGCCTATATTTTAGTTTGATTTCACAGCTTAAGTCTATAAATAATCATCTTGAAAAACAGATGTTAGTGTCCAAAGAATTATGTTTGGGTGTGTAACTGTTGCAAGGCAAAGTATCAAGATAAAAGTGCAATTTGTCCATGTTCTTGCTCTGAGAGTCATCATTGGTGTAAATATGAATGCAAAGCTCCATAGGGAAGTGTTCTAAAAACTGCTAAACATCACTGATCACAATACCAGCCCCTGAAGAACACCACCGGAACTTCACTGGATTGCCATGACTTCTCATGATGCATAATGCTTAGCAACTTCATCCACCAGCTCCCTCAAGAACCATGGATTCAT
The DNA here is from genome assembly GCA_027560015.1 of Chloroceryle amazona. NCBI lineage: Eukaryota > Metazoa > Chordata > Aves > Coraciiformes > Cerylidae > Chloroceryle > Chloroceryle amazona. The sequence continues at coordinate 55,371 of JANHFX010001548.1, read as the reverse complement.
CTCATCAGATCATTACAGAAAGAGACAACATTAATTTATCCCTTTACTTTGAGATATAACAATCCACATTGGCCTAACATCTTGTTTTTCTCTTCTAATTTCTCCTCATCTTCATTACATCTACTTTATGTCCAAAAGTTATGAATAAAACCCGTGGAAAATATTACTATATGTGTGTCAAGACAAAAATAGGCAAGGAATAAAATTATTGCAGCAGTTTAAACATGAAAACATGTATGCAAGCTACTACAGCTGTCCTGCAATGTCACAAAAATAAATATGAACAACTTCCTATTTTAGGCATCAGATTTTTGACAACTTGCAAATTAAATTTTCCATTGAATTTGTTATTAATAGTTTGGAAGTTTTTGCTTGTTATATAGTTAATTTTCCTTCTGTTGTTCAGAATAAAGAAAATAGTTGAATAAAGAGCTCCAGTACTGTGGAGTTTAGAAAACCATCTATATTTTAACTATCGAAACTTGCAAGTTTATTGCTCCGTATCCTGGGTGAAGGATTCTGTTCCAATGGTCTCTCTTTTTCTCCATGTGGAGTTTAACAGGTCCGAATAGCTATGTCTCCAGCAGATACAAGCTTTGTTTAACATTCTTGGGCATATGTGGAAATATCAATGTGGAATGTTTATAAACCCCAGGACCAAAAGGATTAGATTAATCCTTTTTTTTTTTTTTTTCTCATCTGCTTCAAAAGCAATTATGGGTTATGTATACCAGTTTCACAAAGCACCTCATTCAGACCTAAGTTTGGGAGCTTAAGTCCAAGAGAGAGGGAAAATTCCCTGAGTATCTCACTTCAGTGTTTACTGTTGCCTGCTTATCCTGAGGTGTTGTAAACCTCATACCCAGATCTGTTGATGGAGTGTATCTGTCTCCTAGAAACATCTAACTTATGAATTACAGTTCTGGAAATAGGCACTATGTTGTAATTCTAAAATTTCTAGCTTGAGGATTTCACTCATGATCCCCACTAAAACCCAAGTGCAATATTGCTACTGCAGTAGAAGCAGGCATCAGAAACAGGAAAATGTACTGTTTTGTTTTATTAAGATCTATATGTGTCATTCTATATGGAACATTTTTCAGAATCCAGATTCCTCAGAACCCAGTTTGGAAACAAAATCTCATCTGGAATCAACTAGCATTGCTGTTGATGTTAACTTCAAATAGATTTAGGGAAAGTGATTCAGTTTAAAATCAGATGACAGAACCCTACTCTTAATATAATTTGTAAAACATGTAAATTATTCAAAATGTCTCAAATAACCAGGAAAAAAAAAAAGTTACAAGTTAATTTATTTAGGCTCTTATAATTCACCCATTGTTCCACATTTCCGATGATCTTACTGAAATATTTTCATTACTGAATAGGAAAACACCATGCAAATATATGCTTTCTAGTGGCGAGTACAATGAAGCTAAAATTCATACACAATTGATACAGTTGCTTCTAGCCGGTCAATGTGAGATGACCATTTGGAAATGCCTTTTTGATAATGACTGTTAACTCTGATACAAAAAATACAGTTTTAATTGTGTAGATTCAAAATCATCACCATAAAGATAAGCAGAAGTCAAAGGCATACACTTCTGAGAAACACATTCTCAGGAAAGATATTTTTATGGTTCCATCCAATCTGACCTGCTAAAATTTAAATTGAATGCCCAGAATATTCACATTTAATTTCTAGCACAGGACCATGCAAACTACATTTTTAGATTATTGATTAATTTTAATTATTTGTAGTTTACACAAAAAAAAAACCACTAAAAAATCCCCTGAAGGTTTATTAATAAAATTATTATTTCTGTTAAAGGAAACAGCTTTTTAATTATTTAAAGAATTCCCTTCCGACAGCAACAAATTAGTTGTGGAATACTTGATATATTTTACTAAAACTAGGAATTACTTAGAAATTCATCTTGGTTTTAAATAATATGCTTTTTGGTACAACTGACAATGCCTTCTCACACCCAAATTTCACTGTTTTACAGCTCAGGTGAAAAGTTTCTGTAGATTTTGCCCTGCAGTCAATTTGATTTCAATTTAATTTTCCATTTGTTTGCAATGCTCACATTCTCACTATGAAGGAAAACAATATAGAAAAGCAAGGCTAACATAAAACTTTTATATAGTAGGGTTTTTTTTAGACTGATTGATGATTGCTCCTGGCCTCCTCTAAGCAAATAAGACAATTACAAAATTATTATCTAATGAACATAAAATATGCACATAAAAATAGGAACAAATATGAGAACCTCTTTGACAACAAGTTCTCTTCAATGTTAGAAATCAGAATATAGCTAACAAAACTCTTAATCTTTTACCTTCTCAAATGAACTGAAGAAGTTTTGATCTGTGTAAAGAGGCACATGTAAGAAAAAAAATCTATGGAAATACTTGAGAGCTTTTTCCTGAAGATTTTGGATGAAAAGACTTAGACTCACAGAGGGCTTTTCAAAGCATTGCACACTCTCATGAAGGAGATCTCTGTGACTAATATAATTCTTGGCCAAGTCTGTGCTCTTTTCTTTCTTGCCACATTCTCCTGAGATGAAAATATTACTTGAAAAAATCCCCAATTACCAAGACAGAGGGTGAATTCATATTATTTAAACAATTGGAGTAGCTAGAGAAGATTGGTAGACTCAAGCCTCAAGGAAGAGCACCAGAGAAGTAGAAGGACCCTGGGAATTTAAGTTAGTGTTATCAGAGATAGAGCTCATCTTCATCAAACAAAACTGATGTCCCAAAAATTTTCCAAATGGCTAGACAGACTTCACAAGAACTTCAGCTCTCTTTTTCACACGTGTCCTATTACCTTTTCCAGTAAGCAAACTGAATATGGAAAGACACAGAAGAAATTTGTCTCTATAGCATCTGCATCTGTTTCTCCATCCAGTCTTACCAGAATTGTGTCCGCATGTTTGGTAGTGAGATTATAGCACTTGATCAAAGTGTTTTCAGCTGTGTATTTGCTGCTTCTTATGAAACCCACCTCAGCATACACTACACCTTTTGAAATTAATACAGTTAAAGACTTCTGCTTTAAAATACGTCTGGTTAGTTACTGACTTTACTCTTTGAAGCTGCTTCAACCTGATATATCATGTGCCACTGGAAGTAATCAAAAGTGGTGTAATCATAATTTACAATAATAATTTTTGAATTTCCATATAGCATTCAAGGAGAATCCAAAATCATTAAGCTAACAGAGCAACAATATGATATCTATGCTATCTGGACTTTTCTTTAGTTGCCCAGCTCTCGATCATTGATTAAATTTTTGTTTCATTAGGCTAAAAATAATAATGCATAGATTTTATTTTGGAATCAAGAAGAAAATGATGAGATTTATTATAGTTTGTGTCTGAAGGTTCTGTATTGTCCAAGCACTTTTCATACTGCCATTTTCAATGGATTGCTCTGACAGAAAGGTCACAAAGTTTTACGCTGGAAAATAAAGAATAAAATAGAAAATGAGAAATATAATTGTTTTGGCTGAAAAGTTCAGGAAGGTCTAGACACATTGGACAGTTGGACACTAATTTTATTTTACTACAGGGTCACACATCTCAAAGACAGCAAAGTCAATTCTGTACTGCAGCTGATTCAATTTCCTGTGCCTTGCATGGGGAGCAAGGTATATTTCTAAAAAGACAGTATTTTTTCAATAATCCTTCAAATCATTTGTCTGTTACAACTGCTTAGAAGACTGACACTGAAATCCATTTGCTTATCAAAATGTTTTCTACTCCACAGTGTGTAAAGCTTCAAGCTCGTTATTGTAAACTTGCCATTGATTTTCCAAACAGTTGCAAAGAGCTGGGGTAAAAGGAAGGTCACATTTTGAAGAAAAATGGATAGCTGTAATGTCTAATAAATAAAATAGATGACAGATAGCATTTTTGTAGATTGCAAGCTTTTCATTTTCAAGGCATGTTGAATAGTGTTCATTTCACTTCATCACAATCCACAATGATAACAAAAAATATATTTAATTCAAAGTAAAGGAGAAATACAAGATTTGTCAGTCTTGGAAATCTGGGCAGTCATTTCAACAGGTTTTTTGCCTTGAATATAAGTGCTTTCATTGCTATTTTTGATAAATAAGAAAAATATTAAATTATAGTTATACTTATTTCAGAGTACTAAGGCTTATATACATATATTTTTGTTCCAAATGGATGAAAGAAATATCCATCTATGTAAATTCAGAATGAGTTGACTTTGGAGATGAGAGCTAGGTTATTACATTCTCTGAATGTCTTCAGCACATTAGTATTCTTGAAATGATCATGCAACAGAATTCTTCAAAGTTGAAACAAAGAGGTAAAACTTCAGTTCTAGAACAAATTACTTATTCTAGAGGATCTAGGTTACCTGTAACACTAAGTGAAATTATCAGTTGTCTTAATACATTTTATCTGTGAGCAGGGCAACATTCTGAAGTGTTCCATTCCCCACTGAAGATTTCTGTCTTTGGTGTCTCCATTGCATTTTAGTATATTTCCCTTTCTTTGTTTAATTTGCATACAAGAATACTTGCTGTTCTTGTGTATGTATATATATATATAAAAGAAAAAGAAAAAAAAAAAAGAGAGAGAGAAAGAAAACAAACTGCCTTTTTGGAACTGCTAACACATGCAGTTGAAATGAGAATTCATCAAAGACCGTTCACACTTTATAGGAAGAAACGATGCAAAGTGCTGATACAGGCTTAGAACAACTCTCTCTCATTAAGCCTGTGTCCTGAAAGTAAGAAGTAAAGAAAGGAAGAAAGTGATTTCCTTACATAAGAAAGGGAATGAAAAGTTTGTTTTGAAACACATCAGTAAGAGTACTTTTTTTTTTTCCCACAATTCAGGAACTGCAGTTCTAAATAGAATGAGATATTTCTAACATTGACTTCATGTCATCCAAAATTTTCCTGTCATTACAGTATTTTGACTGAATTTCAGTTGTTGCATAAAGAATCAGAAAACAAACTTGTATTTTACAATAGGGTTTTAAAACATAGTAAATGAAAGGAAGTGGATACATAGGAAATAAATGCATGTAACTAATGATCTTAATTCACCAAAGAAACTAGGGTGTTTTATTTAATGAAATTTACACTACTTCATGCTCAAGAAGTAAAATCTAACAAAGATGAACAAACTCAATTATTTCAATACCCCAGTAGAATGCAACATATAGTGGAATATTTTATTTTCTTATAAATGAAACCAAGAGCACTTAATGAACACAGAAAATTGTTCTGATGAAGAAATGTTGTTAGAAATAGCTATATGAGCTTACAGTTTGAAGTTAACCTCCAAAAATATGAAAGCAAACTTAACAAAGTCTACCTGTTATGGATAGGATGCATGTCAGGTAAGATATAATGAAAGGACTAAGAACTTTATTTTTCTAAAGAGCTTGACAGACTTTATGTTTGAGCATGCTGAAGCTGAAGAGACAATTTGTGAAGCAATTCACTAATCCACCCGAAAAAGAATGGAAAAATCAGGCACTTCACACTTAAAACAAAATTCTTGAAAAGTGACCCCCAGTTGTTTTGTCAACACTATAGAGGTATTACTAGATATGCCACCAGGAAATACATTTTGTGCCAGAGTGGGGAAAAAAAGGGAACAAGTACTGGTGTTCTTGGGACACAGCTTGCCCACACAGTATTCCTGACTGCACACCTGTCAGGCTTCAGACCCAGCCTGGATCTGAGCACCCTTTCTCAGTACTTGTGTAGTTTACTGACTGTACTGCCTATCTTAGCGGGAGTCAAATAGCAGAAGCAGATACCAAATGGAAGTTGATGCCAGCAGCAGGGCCACAGTATTCCTCCTGACAGAAAGGAGTTTGCTTGGCCTCATCATCCTAAGACTAGTGTCTGGAAAATCTATTCTGCAATTTAAGTAAAACAGCACAAGCTGTGCACAGAGCAGGAGCTCCTGCTGTGAAACCTGAAGGATTCTTACTTTCCACTCACATTAAGCCACACTCACATTCTACTCATGTCTATGTGACAACCTAGTAAACAACTTTGCTGATGCCTGAAACCTGCTCTGCTATTTGGACACAAATATGTAAGGAATATCTAACATTGCTAATGCAGGAATAGCCACATTATTCTTTACCTTTAAGTTCTAGAGGTTGTAACAGATGTTACAATTTGCAATTTGAAATCACTGACTAAGAATGTCCCTTCCAATCACCTGGTACAAGGATTTGCCCCCATTCTTTTCAGGGATTCCCATTTCTCACATTACCCAAGAGAATTCATGCCTCTTACTGTTTCTACTTCTGTACTCAGGGTGGTATAATTCTCTGAGTTACAATTCTCCAAAATGATAGAAACATCTTGACAATATCATGCAACCTTAAAGTGCCATGAGTGCTTGTCAACATGTTATTTTCTCCATAGCTGCGGAGACTGCATTAACTGGTGATGAAAAACAGCTAACGACTGGGATGAAATTCTTTGAGTAGAAGTACCGGTTTGGTCATGAAACAACCTACCAGATAAATTTGCAAACTCGATTAATTATGCTGAGAACATGAGCTTCTCCATACTCAGTAACACCTGTATGGTGTTCAAGTAGACTACATAAATCATGAAACTCTGCAGAAATTAATACAAAAATCCAAAAAGCAAATTTCCTATATGAGGTGGCAGCTTCATCATGCAACTGAACTGAAATATTTTGAAAGGATGGTATTTTTTTCTCCTCTTCTTTGACCCATATGCTGATTTTAATTGTCACCACTAACTAGTCTAAAACACAGTTTGAGGATGATTTTTTATTATTTTAAAAGGATTTCAAATGCTAAAGATATACATTGAAGCATTAATGTTGTTAATGCACCAATATATATTATTTTACTGACAGCATATTTTAGAGATTATTATTAGAATCATAGAATCATTTAGATTGGAAAAGACCTTTAAGATCATCAAGTCCAACTGTTAACCTAACACTGCCAAGTCCACTACTAAACCATGTCACTAAGCACTACGTCTACATGTGTTTCAAATACCTCCATGTATCATGACTCAGTCACTTCCCTGGGCAACTTGTTCCAGTGCTTTGCATCCCCTCCAGTGAAGAAATTTTTCCTAATTTCCAATCAAAACCTCCCCTGGTGGAACTTGAGGCAATTTCCACATACCTATTATGCAAAGGCACCTGGGATAGTGGAGTAGTCACAGAGGACACACCTCCTTCACCAGGCAGGAACCTGTGACGATTGCCTGCTATTCCTTAAGTTGCTGTGCTCAGTCAAGGGGAGAGATGATAGAGAATCTTCCATACCATGTGTTCTGTTTGCTTGTTGGGCTTGTCCCACGTAAGGCAGGGCACAATTCCAGTAGCATATCTCTCTGTTGTGGTTTAACCTAAGCCAGCAGCTAAGCACCATGCAGCCACTTGCTCACTCCTTCCCCCTCTCAGTGAGATGGGGAGGAGAATTGAAAAAAAAAAAAAAAAGGTAAAACTCATGGGTTGAGCTAAGAACAGTTTAATAACTAAAAATAAAAGAAAATATAAAGAAAATATCAATAATAATAAAATATGATAATCATAATGAAAAGGAATATAACGAAAAGAAAGAGATAAAACCCAAGAAAAGGATAAGTGATGCACAATGCTGTTTGCTCACCACCTGCTAACTGATGCACAAGCAGCAATCTGCCCCTCCTGGCCAACTACTAGTTTAAATACTGATCCTGATGTTCTATAGTATGGAATATTCTATTTGTTAGTTCAGGTCAGCTGTCTTCAGTATGTTCCCTCCCAGCTTCTTGTACACATGCACACTAGCAAAACATGGGAACTTGAAAAGTCCCTGATTTCTTAGCAACAACTGAAAATATCAGTTATCAACTGATGAAATTATCAACATTCTTCTCATACTGAATTCAAAACACAGCACTATCCCAGCTACTAAGAAGGAGAATTAGCTCTATTCCAGATGAAACCAGGACATTCTTTCATTCCCTGATATCCTCAACCTACCCACCTCCTCCTGGAGCTCTGTCCCCAAGCAGAGGAGTTCCTCTACCTGGGCACACCTCCCAGAGGAGTGCTCACTGCAGCCGCTCCATACCCGTGTAATGGCACAGCTGGCAGCCTGACCCCCAGGTGGCTGGAGCTCTGTCTGGGAGGCTGCATTTGTTGGGGTGGGTCCAGCACTTAGGGAGGCCATGGCTTTCTGCTGGGTGGGTACTATCACTCCCTCGTTGAGTTGGCAGAACTTCAGTGCCCTTCCTGCATAAGCTGCTGCATGAACTGCCGTGCTGTGCCTTGTTCACAGAACTCATAGTAGCTGGCACTCCTTAAGGGCTTCTTTTATACGTGGTAAGGATGGATCTTGGCTGATGCTGCTTCTTGCCCCACCCAGGTCTCATCAGCCTCTGCCGCTCAAGCTGTGGGCTCCTGGCAGGTGTCTCAACTTCCCTGAAGTTGAGCATCCCCTATTTTGGGAAACCCCCTTGTGCACCATGGTAGAGCACTCTACTATGGATTGTGCCAGTGCTGGAGCTTCTTGCCTCAGTGACTGAGAGATAGTTGTGGTTACAACACATTCAAATCTCATGAGATTGCCACTGGTGCTGCCCATGTCTTGAAGCCTCTGTCTCTTGAGCTGCAGGCTCCTGGTGGCTCTCATCTCCTTCTGAGGTTCCCTTGGTTCAGAAAACTACCCAAATGTATTAAGTGTATACAGACACACAGGGAATTTTTAACCTCCTATTTAAACTCAAAACTAAATCAGTATATTCAGTACTAAAGTTTCAAGATCATCCTTATATCTTTTTTATCATTTTTTTATTGCTGAGATTGAGAGATTATAGAATGCAGTGTAATTTGACAATTTTATATGTTGCTGCAGTACCTTTAACAGCCAAACTACTTAATTTCAAGACATACCAAAAAAATCCTTGCCACAGTTGTCTTAAATCAGTGTTGATTTAAGAGTTATTCCCATACTTCAATTCAATTTTGATTTTCAAGTTAAGAGAGCACTATATGTAGAAATGGAAAGATGGAAGAGGTAGAAATAACTGTTCAATCAAGTTTTAAAATCTGATTTATAGTGGCAATAGGAAGAAAATATCCTTTTTTTGTGATTCGATACATACTTATCTAGAGGAGTAGGTGGCTTGCTGTATTAATACACTACTTTCCTCTTTCTTATTTGCTTTCTACCATGTCTCTGGAGATTCGAGACCAAGGTTTTTAAAATAAAAAATGGTTTCTAAAGAAAATTAGCTTGATATTGTCATCTAAGTTCCCCTTGAATTTTAGTATTTCTAGTCACCCACACTGAATACACAGTTTTACAAAACTACAATTATGAAGTAATATATATGTACATATACATGCAGTCCTTATATATAGCTACACATATATGCATACATACATACGTATACATGTAGATATACATACAGTCCATATATATGCATTTGTCAAGCTATTTTAGTTACATATGAAAATTAAAACACATTATTAAAAACTATGACATTTCCACTTCAACAGCAAACACTGGGGAAATAAATACCAGAACCATACTATATTGGGACTGAGTATATGGAGTGTCTGTTTCATTAATATCTATTCTCTTTTAGTTTCCATCTATAATATTCTGATTTTTTATAGTCTTTATATGCTTGCTATTTGAAAACTTCATGATCATTACCATAATTTATTTCATTTTCAGTTTCTTAATTCGACCTACAATGAAAGCTTATAATTCATATACGTTTATATTGAAAGTTCAGAAACTCTGCATAAAATTTTAATGCAAGTTAAACAAAGCAAATATAAGTCAACAGAATACTTCTAGTTTTAAAACTGGCATAGATATGAAACACAGATCTGAAAAGTCAACTAAAGTTAATCCGAATCTGTATGTTGACTCAAAGACTGGCTCAGACTGAACCTAAGTCTATTGCTTATTTCCAGTTGCTTAACTATTATTGACCAACAGCGAACTTTAGCTAGATAGTCTGAATACGTTTCTGGTATTATTTTTCCATGTAAGCAATATTAACTTTTGCTACAGGGATACTAAGCAGTTTTAACATAAGGGACAGATGGTCACTGCAATGAAAAATAGGAGAATTAATAGTCTGTGCAAAGAAGGAAAAGATTTATGTAACAGCTTTGTGATCTGAATAAAGAAATGATTATAAGATCTATTCGGTACACTGAAATATGTCATAAAGTAAGCAAACAAGCTGATTACAATGCTATAGAACCATTTTGGGGGGTTGCTGCTTTAAAAACTTAAGATTAACTTTGCTGGTGAAACTGAATAGTCATTTTTGTTTATAAGGTTTCTGTTTTGCAGGGCTCTGAAGCACAAACACATAGTAATTCATCAGATAATCTAACGTATCTATCTGTATGTATACTCTAAGCCTGAGCAAAATGGAGTTTAACTTCATGTAGTTAAAACCCCTTTCATGCTGACATTATGTCAGATTTACTGTCTGGAAATTCACTCATGCTTCCTACACGTGCGTCAGGAAAGTGCATGCTTCTTTGTGAACAATTATTGGTAAACCTTTCTTCTTCCATTTGTTTTATAAAGAGCTTTGATGCATTTGAGGTTTGCAGCTGGCTAAGTTGCTCATCTTCAGTTCTTGAAGAAGAGCATATCTAAATGGTAAAGTCAAAGAATATCTACTGCAGGATAACTAAGGTGGGGATTTTAAACAATGAAATTCTGTAAGTGTTACACTATTGTTGGTGCTGTCACAGAGGAAGCTAAGGAAGCTTGAATTGCCAAGGAAGGTGGCATCTGTTATGACACCAATTTTCATTAAAAAAAAAATACTGCTTCTAGATCACTCTAAAAGGGTGTGAGGGGACAAGAGACAAAGGTTACTTTTCCTCTGTGTGTGCTGTGGGTATTTTTCTAATTTCACCACTGCTTATTCTGATCAATTATTACCTCTTCCTGCAACCCTTGCACTTCTGAATTTATGTTGACCATGCACATGGGCATTTTTATTCCCCAATGGTAATACCTCTGTGTGTGTCATGTTAACCTAACAGTACAAAAGCACTTGATACAGGTGACATGGGTGACACATCAAAGCCAGTCATTGTGAAAAAGCAACCATTATAGACAAGGTGTTCAACAATAAGTATACTGCTAATTTTCTAATATGTAAGCAAGTCATAGCATCCACCTGTTCTGGTCACAGGGGAATGATGGAAAACATAGACTCAACCAGTGGATTCAAAATTCAGGAGGACTTGCTTAGTTTCTGGGTTTGTAAATCACCTTGTTATTTTACAGAATAGTCTATTAAAATGTAACACTGCTGGTCACATAATCCAGTCTTAATTTAAATAGAGAAGACTCGAATTACAAATTTTTAGATAACAACTTATAAACTGGTGTTCATAAATAAAAATTTTACTGCATATAATGTAGTGATTGTCATGTTATAAACAGAACTGCTTGCATTTAATACTGAACCAAGAAAAACATGTTATCTTAAATATTGAAATAAACCTTCTTTCTCATAATGCTCATTTAAAGCTTCTACCAAAGCTACCTTTTCCTTCTAAATTGTTTTCTCCTCCAAAATTAAAGAAAATTAAAACATGCTCATCTTCAGAGTTAGGGAAAATTACTAATCTCTCCCAAGAGACACAAGTGTGACTGAACAGTCTTTGCCCCCCATGAGAGAAAAATTGCAGTAAAGTTATATTAGAAGTACGACAGATGAAATACTGAACAAATCAAAAACTCATCTATTAGCTATGACTGTCATAAGCCTTTAAACATGGTCTCAAGATGATGCAGCTTCTATCACAACTTTCGTCTTCAACAAAATAACTTTACCTTTTGAGTCAAACTGAACACTATCATTTCAGGAACTGTATTAGGAAAAGGAAATACAGTGAGATATTTTTCTTTAAAATCTAATCAGTGTGATCTGGACGACAGGCACTTACTTGCTCTTGTTCTATCAGAAAGAGTACCCTTATTAGATACCACTGAGGTGTAATGATGCAATTGTTTGGGTGCTCCAATTTTGAATTTCCATAATTTAAGATATATGAGATTATTGTAACTGTAACACTAGATTCAGGTGTCATGAGATTGTACCTAAATAAGAATAGTAACTGCCATTACCAGGATTCCTACCTTAATACATTGCACTTCTATTGTTGTAGATTTTTGTCTGGAAAATATACTAAAAACCAGGAATATTTCTTTTCTTCATTGCTTACATGATAGTGAGCTGTTATGTTTTGTTACTCAGAAATGCCATAGGGTTTTGCTACTCAGATTTTATGTCAGACTAGACCCTATAGATGATCCACTCAATAGGACTGCTTTATTAGTTTCAGTATATAAGGAGGTCAAACAAATGTTCAGTG
>JANHFX010001548.1:0-42852 GCA_027560015.1 Chloroceryle amazona | reverse complement strand
AGACCCTATAGATGATCCACTCAATAGGACTGCTTTATTAGTTTCAGTATATAAGGAGGTCAAACAAATGTTCAGTGGCCTTTATCAAAGGCATTTTCATGCATATTAATTCATTGACACTTGACAAGTGGGGCTTAGAGTAGGAAAATTATGTTGGTTGGTTGGGGTTTTCCCGCTAACTCCTTCCAAAGAATGGAATAACTATTAATACCTTTCAGTGAAGATTTTCCATTAAAAATTAATGAGACATATCAATATATGGTGATATAACATCCATATGGAGTTTGAACATCATATCTTGTCAGCTACCTGCATAAAATTTTTCTATTGGAAATTCTAATGGAAAATACTATTCTATTGGAAATACTTCTTTTGTTTAAAACATGTTTTACTCCTTTTGGAAAGAATGAAATTACGGGAAAAAATATTTGAAGGCAATGAAGAAATAAAAATTAGTTAGAAATATACAAATTGTGAGAATGAAAAACATTTAAAAGGAAAATTAAAAGGAAATTGTAATAGTCCAATTAAAACCAATGCAGAATTTATTTTGGTTACAAAGTTCAAAAAATAAGAATTGCTGAACTGAAAGGTCCTTTGGGAAACAGAAACACTCTTCCCAAAGCTTTTTCAGTTATACTTACAAACACCTAAATGCAATTTTTTTCATATGTCTATTTTAAATATTTTAATCAAGATGGAAAATACAATTTCAATTTATTAATATTAATGTAATCTACCCCTTTGCATAAAAAAAAAAAAGGATTGGCAAATGCTTATTTTTGTTTACCGGATCCATAGCTAAACAGCTTCTGTAAGAAAGAACCTCAACATGGAAGATATTTAGTCCTATGTTTATTTTTTTCCATCTGAGATAGACAGTGCAATACCGAATGAATTGTTTTTCATGATTCCATCTCTGGGAAGTGGGAAATCAAGTTACTTTCTTTTTCTTTTTTTTTTTTATTTTTTTTGTCTTTAATTGATGGTGGTGTTTGTGTCAACGTTTGTTATCCCCAGTAATTCACAGTGCTTTTCAAGGATGACCGCTGCTTTCACACATTGATAGTATACCAGCAAGAATACTAAATCTATACTGAAAAAAATGCCAAATCTCTTTCCTTTGTATCTGCCACAGTCACCTCTTAATTGCAGTAATGTGAGAAAAGTCAAGCTGCTATTCCTTCCAGAGTGTATTTCCAATGAAGAAAACTGAAACACGGAAAAGAAAGCAGACACTGCCCGCATTAAAAGGTCCCCTTTTATAGCCTTTGTGAACTGATCTCTCAGAGTACTTTGCACGGCACTGTCACACAAAAGTTTGAACTCTGTTGTCTGAGTTTCTCCTGCTGCTGTTGCTAACGGTCATATTGAAGCAGAAAATGTAACGGTACATAGAAGAAGTTTCAGCTGTTACCTTTAAATACATTGGTCTTTTCACCGATAAGAATGTTGAAAGTGTATATTGGACACACATCAAATCTGCTCAGGGGTCTTTACTTTGAATGTTATGCTGATACTAAGATGAACATTGGTGAGTTATGGCTCTCTTTTCTCTTCCTTTAGCAGGTTCAACAAGGAACTTTAATACCTGCTGCTGGATAGGCAATGCCATGGGGTGCAAGCAATCTCACAGATTTCTGGACTTCATGGGGGACAATTTTTTGGCACAGATGTACTGTTTAAGATTTTGAGAGCAGTAAGGAAAAACAATAGCACAGTGAAGTCCTTAAGCTCTGGAAGAATTAATTTTTGCCTGTTCAGGGAAATAGTAGGCAGTGCAAAAGTGAGGCAAAGTCTGAGGAATTCTGTGCCTTCTATCCCTTGATCTGAGAAAGTCTGCTCTCAGGCACCCCAGGTCTCTGCACCTAGTGTTGGGTTCTGGGAAAGTGTTACCTAAAACAGAGGTGAGTCAGGTGTTACTCAAGTAAAGTGGACATAAGTCAATGAGAGCAGCCAGAAAGCTCCCAAGGATACTGAATGATGGTGATGTTGAGAGGCTGCTCACTAAAGGCAAATATTAGCTACGGCCATCTTCAAAAAAGAAAGGAGATTCTAATAAGTAGAGACTGATCAATCTAACATCAGTAACCAGGAAATCTGTGAAGCAGACCCTCCTGAAAGTCATTTCTAAACACATACAGAAAAGAACAGTGATTTGGAACTGTGAATTTGGTCTTAACAAGGGCAAATGGTGCCTGACCACCTTCATTGCCTTCTGTGATGAAAGCAAAAGTTCTGGGGACAGAAGAATAGCAGTGGATGTTGTTTATCTTGACCTTAGTAAGCCTTTCAGATTGATCTCCCATAGCACTAATGTCTAACTGGAGAACAGCTCTAAGTTATGCTCCTCAGCATTCATAATAGGGCTGATGCTGCTAAACATTTTCATTGATGGCCTGGATGCGAGATGATTTACTCCCACTATACCAGGGAGGTCTCAGAGGAACCTCATCAAGCTGAAGCAAGGAACATCAGAAAGTTCAAAGAAGCCAAATGCAAAATCTTGTATCTGGAATCAAACAATACAATGTGAAGTTGCAAGCTGAGAACTGACAAGATGGGGACCATCTCTACTGAAAGAAGCAAGCAGTTGGCTAGCTGGATGGTGACTTCAAGAGCTCCTTCAGCCTAAATTATTCTGTGTGTCTATATCCGGTTAGCATGGGATGGCAGCCAACATCATTATCTTGTGTGACTTCAGAGAATGAGAATTTGTAAAGGAAAAAGCGTGATTAAGATGTAATGCTTTTCCTTTTTTTTTTTTTTTTTTTTTTTGTAAAATCAGAATGGTTTGATCTCTGTACAGTTCTTTTCAATTACTCTTTTTGCCTACAGAAAGATAAAGTTAAAAGGACCATTTCAAACAGACATACAGAAAGAAAAAAACTTTCTTTTCTATCTGTTGAAAGGAACAGAACCCTAGTTTAAAAGGTTATTCAGCTAAGAATACCTTTTTTTTTTTTCTGAAAGTTGGGATAAAAACAAAGGTGAAAAATGATTTCTATTCCCTCCTCCCAGTGATGAATTTGCATTTTTCATTCATCTTCAATAATAATTAAATTTAAAAAATGGAGAATTAACCCCTAAAAATAGTAAAAAAGAAAAAATGAAAACAAAAAAGAAAATAACTAAAGAAAAAAATTGGGAAAGTGGCTTGGTCAAAATGTCAGTGTTTTAATCAATAGAGAGCTTTTACATCACCGATTGTTTTTCGAGCATAACACAGGTGAACACCTAAGGCTTAAGCTTTGTTTAAAAGAATATACTATAGCTAGTATCACTATCGGTGATACTAGATAATTATAGGTAGTATCTCTACAAGTCAGTGTAAGCTCTTTGTGGGAGGAATGAGCTTAATTTAGTGCTGTTTCTGTATATTTTTATTGCATGAATAGAAATTGACTGAAAGTCATCCATTTTGTGTATGCTAGGAATGGTATTGATAAATATCTACTGATGAAGAATTACACAGATAGTGACTTTTAAAAAAAATCCAAAATCTGGTTTTTGGAAGAGAATCCACTTTTTGAAGAGGTTATAACATCAGACATTGAAATGGTGAGAGAACACCCCCTCTATTTTGCATGGTCTCATGCAAGAGAGGCTGGTTTATTCATTTCTTTGTCTTTAAAGCAGAAAACAATTTTTAAAATGGTGAATAGATTATCTTGAGTCAAACACAAACCTATCTGAACAAAAGACATTTCTTATTCACATGTCGTAGCAAACAATCTATGATTGATAAAGCAGTATCTAATCATATAATAAAAATTAAAATGCTACTTTACAATGAACTGTTACATTTTCCCAAGACAAGGTCAGAGAGCATCTTAGCTTTGCCTTTATAAAGTGGACTATATGAAAGAGTAGAAAACACATCCTAAAGAACAATGTTCACTGGGTATAAACTGGATTGAATAGTCAGACAGATCTTTCTCACGTCTTGCTCCAGCTCAGAGGTTTTAGGTGCTGCAACTGTGTGAATGTACTGGCATAATGCCCCCACTACCAAGTTCATGAACATGCAGAGACCACATGGGATTTTAACGGAGACAGCATGACACCAGTTCAATTTCCTTTTTCTTCTAAAGCTCGGAGTATTCACATATGCAGAACAATGCTTACATATCCAACTGAAAGTTAATTCTTTTAATATATGGGAAGAAGGTAAAATGATTTGTGGCATGTGAATCTGTATAAAATATGGTTTGATGCAAACTGAAATTATAAAGAACTAGAATTTTACCAAGTCATAGGTAGCTGTGTGTGATTATTTTGGCTAAGTTTATAGTTACAAATCAGGAAACAAGGAAACATCTTCAACTAGAGTGGGGGAGAATTTCCTTTTAACACTTACACTTGAAACCATCTACACAGTAATTTTAATGGCATTTTTACAACCTATGCTCCTACACTGTTTGAACAAAATCCAGCTTTGAACTTTAATCATAAACAAGATATTGTATATTATTTCACCCAGAAGAGATATTTTTGGGGGATGAAGTAGTTAATGGTATGATTTTTTTTTTGTGCTTCCGAACACGTAAGCACAGAATTATAGTTTTGTATCATCTCTAGAGACACAAATCTCCTCATAACTTTACATGAAGCTTTGTATATTTTAAAGTATTGTCATATTTTGTTGTTCTTTTCTGTGATAATGGAGTACTTGTTAACTGGAGCTGAATGCAACCTTGAAATTTGCAACCATAATAAAGCTAATTTTTCCTGCAATATACAAGATTAGTACTGTCTGATACCCCTTACACCATCAAATGAGTGTAATACTTACAATATCTTTTTTTACTGAAAAATTATATTTTGTTTTCTTAGAAGCTTCAACCAATTAGTTTTTACAAGGCATAACTCTAGACACTTTTTTCTTATGTTCTGAAATATTCTGAGAATTTCTCAGAAGTGCATAAAGTGTGACAAAACGACCAGAAAACAAGGTGAATGTTTCATATATGCATATATTTTAGAGTATGCATCTGTCAGTTAATCCAGTGACAATCATCAGTATGAGAGAGGCGGGGGGGGACATTTTGGCAGACTAGATAAAATAATCAATCATTAACTCTTACAGAAAAAAAAAATAGTAGGCTAGTTAAAATTCACTATGTACTTAGGTAATAAGTATTTTTCCCATTAAAAGACATAAGCATTAATATTTCTATCCGTAGACAACATAAATAAAAGCATTTGGGTTTGTGACAGCTGTGCCTGCTAGATAAGAGAAACATTGTGAAACAGTGGAGAAGTAATTTTCTTGCGACTTATTTATATTCATCACTGCTAAAAATGATGGGGTGGGGGGGAATCACATAATTTTGGGGAAAAAGCTCTGTAATTATTTTGTGAACATTGTGCATTGACACAGTGATACCTTTATTCTGGTTCATTTCCAACACTTTTAAAGTACTAATCAAGAATTTTCAAATGACTCTGAAATATATCTCTTTCTTAGGTTTCAGATGATGTAGGGCATCTGTACAGTTACTAAAAGGTGTTCTGCACCTGCTATGTCTGATGACATACAGAGAACAAAACATTTTTGTGACATATAACTTCACTAAACTTCACAAAGATCTAATAATCCCCTGACCTGTCAAGAGGGGATCATTATTTCCCTTATAGAAATTAAAAAAAAAAAAAAAAAAAAAAGGCTTATTTCTACCAATGTAACATGATGCACTGTCTTCTGCTTCTGAAGCTTCCCCTAAGTTGTACGTCAGGAGATAGCTCTGCTAGAAATTACTGCATATTTCAGGTATGAAAATATGAAATTGTGGATTCACTAGAAGTTAGAGTTTGACAAAATATCTTCCCCTTCCAAAATCCTACAGAGAACAATTACAAAAGAGAAAGCAGGATGTTATTTCAATAGCAATACAGTGCTAAACTCTAAAATAAAAGGATGTCCCAAAAGAGCATAGGCTAATGCCTTAGAAATACTTTTTGCTGAATTCCTTATGTCTAAGGAAACAATATACAATTTGATTTCAATGGTACAAAATCACTACTGTCAGAATTAAACTTTGTAAATAGGTTGGCCGTATGTTATTATTATCTTCATGTTTACACTCCAGTGATCTTTACAAGAGTGTTTTATAACCTGGTAAATCCATATACATGTTCTGGGTTAGGAAAAATGATTGTGTGTTCTAAAACCAGCAGATGGTCAAAAACTTATTGTAGGGAAATGTAAGTTCTAGTGCTATCAGTGCAAATGAACTGTACTAACTGAGCAACTAATGTGGTCTAAAGCCTTATTTTTACTTGTGCAAAACCCAGTTTAAAAATGAATGTAAAGTCCAAGGCCTGGGTCTAGGAACAGGATAAGCATTATTACACTGCACATTCCTGAGGGAGCCTAACAATTTTGATTTTCCTGAAAATACAAGCCATCATAGGGCATTGGTCTCTGACTCCCGAGGAAGTAGATCATTGCTTTTTCAACTAAGAGGAGGCAAGGAGCTATCTGAGGCTCTCAATGTAAAAGCAGGAAATTAAAAGAAAAAGATTAAGAGAAAGCAAAAGAGAAGTAGAGGGGGCAGAAAAAGTTTTTTATGGGACTTTAAATACTGTAGAAAGATGTTACTTATATTATCCTCTGCATGCCCAAATAGAGCTGATCATTTCAGAATTATTTCCTAGAGGGCAAAAGCTCTCATTAAAACGGTGTACGCCCTCTCACAATTATCTGCAAAGATTTATATGCAATAAAAGTAACAGCTATGGATAACCACATATTTTAAATCACATGACAAGAGTATGCTTTGTAGATTGCCACACCATCTATACCATGATCCAGCTATTTCCTTCCCTGCAGTCTCTTCTCCATTTTTTTTATATTTCTTTCTCACTTGCTTGTATTCAGGAGATCTTCCTGCTGCCTGGCCACATCAGGGAATTCTGTCATGAAATCCCTGTGCTCAGCTCCCATCCATAATCCAATACCTGGTATTCTTGATTTAATAATGCCCAAGTAAAAGTCCTTTACCACACTACCATTCTCAGAGTGACAGTTCAGTCTCCCAGCTGTGTTTATGGTGCAGCAAGTCCTATGGCTCATCTAATCTGAGATTTATATGCTAGACTATAGTCTGTGAGGGCAGGCTCTGAAGAGCTCTGCTCCCCACTCTTTCAAATACACATACATCTATGTGGGTCTGCATACACGTGCACACACATGCATAGGCACATGCACAAAGAGGAAACAGAAGTTTTGTATTAGCACTTGCTTCTGAGATAAACTATTTTCCAAACCAACGAATACTGAATTCTTTCCACCCCCACAAGCTTCCACTAACAACAAGTCTAAGAGTAGGACTGGACAAACAAGTAAGGGTTGTGTACATAATTTCCTGTTATTGATGGCAGACATTAAATGTGGCATAAATTGACAGATGTGTGCACAGAACAAAACAAGATGTACCACATAGTTTTGGTTTGAGTGTTTTTCATTTTTTCTGTTGCTGAGAACTGTTATTTTGAAATGCAAAAGAAAGAGCATATGTTTATGGGTGGTTTGTTTAGAAAATCTGAAATGCCATAAGAATATGTTTGTCAATTCTATTATGGTTTTCTCCCACACACTGACAATTGGTGGCTGTAGCTAAAGCAAATTGACAATCATGGTTTCTCAAATTGATACTCTGAGGACATATGGAGACAGTGGAAAAGTAAGTATGTCCATTTTGGTGAGGAATTCTCCAGCAGTAGGTTTATTAACATATCCACCAGTTTATTTAGAGCGTGGATTTTGTGTGTTTCCAACATCTCTTTCTCCTAGTGAAGGTCAGCTATTCTTAAATGTATGTGTGAAACCATCTTTTTTAAAATGTATCTGCAAGCAACCAGCCTGTAGCAAGAAAAGTAAATAAAAGCAGTCTCAGATGCCTTTGCCATATCACACTGAGAGCAGAATAATCTTAGAGAGAATTGTTTAGATGAGATTAGAATCATTACACATTTCCACAAACCTGAAATCGTTTTGCAGGCCAGTCCTGCATGGTGTGACTGTGATAAGGCCAATAAGAATGAGTCAGCAAATTGATAGGTCAATAGATGGATTCTGAAACTCTTTTACTCCTATATGGATGCATCATAATTTCTCCAGAAAGCAGAGCTTTCAGACATGACATAACACTACTGACTAATCAGTGTTTCCATATGGTGCATAATTTTAAAAGAGAAAATAATATAGATAGAGAAAGTAATTTGAAATATATATATGTGTATATATACAAGTACATGTAAGCATATAGGTAATGGAAAAAAAGAAGTCATCTGGAAATTCTGTGAAAGATCTACATGTAACGTCTCACCAGATAGAAGCTTTCCACATGAATTGGCAGCAAAATGAATGTCATCATGAAATAGAATAAAGCAGCAATATTTTCTCTAAATTTCTCTTTCAGATATATCTGGAACATCTTATTCAGGTTAGGATGCATGTACAACAAGAAAAACAGCCAAATTGCTTGGAATTCAGGAAGACTAAGAATCAAAATAAGTAGGTAAGTAAATAAAAAAATTAGTTTAATCTCTCACATGACAGCCCTGCAGTGACACGCAATATTAAACTGTGCTTTTAACCATTTGTGTGAAGGTGAATCCTCCTTGGGAAAAGTTTTATTAACAAAAATGCTCAATTTTACCTTCCTAGTGATCATTTTGTTACAATAGAAACTTTTCAACGTGTCAAGGTGAAGAATATGTTTTCATAAATATTTGAGAAATAACTAGATGAAGAAATAAAAATGAATAATAAATCCTTCTGCAAGTACAATAGGAGCAAAAAACCTACTCGAGAGTCTTCAGACAAACTGATGATCATAATAATTTTGAAAAACATATCTGCAAACAAGCAGAAAAGACTTAAAAAGTCATTCAGATCTTTTTGGGAGAAAAGAAATCCATTGTGAATTACTAAATACATGGAAAGCACATAAGGTTCAGGCCATAGCTCAGCTGAAGGATCTGGGACCTGCGAGGCAGATAATATAAGCAGAAGACTACAGAGTAAAATGTGTAGTTCTGTTTTTTAACTTTCATCTGATACTTTCAGAGACACAAGGGTGTTTAACTCAAATTAAAAAAAAAAAGTGACCCCTGAATAAAATTTTTTAAATGCTTTCAGATTCACATCATGTCAAAAGTAATAGCATTATTTCAGTTTTCTTCATTATTACAGTTTCAGGAAGGACACTGAAAACACATCAATGAGTAAGTAAACGGCAGATAAACCCAAGAATACATCATCTTATGTTTAATGCTTACACTAAAGAAATAGTAAGGCCTACAACAGGAAAAATCTGTTCAGAACAACTGTATTTGTATTATTCTTAGTCTCATTAAACTAAATTAAATCTACTTCAACATAAATATTTGCTTAATGATTTACACTATTTTTAAAAGTAGAAAATTACTAGGTAGTCATCAAAGTTTGGTTTTGGTCTTTGTTTTCAAGTTAATAGGCTAAACATGAGACAATGTACAAGTAAAAATTAGTGATAGGTAAAAATTCTATATTGCAGTTATCTTGTTTGAGCATTGAGCTAATTCAAATTAAGATAGCAGTTAACGTCAGCTAACTTTCCAGAAATTAAACCTGAGAAGCATGAGAATGCTGTTGCCACTAATTAAAAGTTGACAAGATAAAACTACATGAAGATATAGTAGGGATTTTTTAAGTGTAATTAACCGGTTTTGTTGCATTACATAAATAGCTTTTTTAATAAGTTGGTATTATGACTACCTTGTCTTCTCATCAGAGTTTAATTAAATCATATGATATTATGAAGAAACAAGATAACTAATTGACTGACACTTAATGTACTATATGCTGGACAGAACAGATTGAGAGGCAAATCCTGTTAAAAATTATAGTGGATGCCAGTCACCATATTATATGAGATTATACCATAGTTTGGAGCATACTTTGTTAAATGAGGAATGTCAACGTATCTATGAATTCATTATAGCTGAAATCAGCATACAGGCACACTATTGTCTCAAGTCATTCTTTCACAAAATGCTATGAAAACCAAATTTTGGTTGTCCTATCTCACAGTTGAGCAATTCAGCCACAACAGTTAAAAATGCATGGCTGCCACAGCCATAGATACAGCTAGTGAGTGCTGTACACCTCAGTTAACTGCAAACTGCTGGCTAGAAACAATGAACTATTGCAGCAGGCTATAGGGCTACAATATTCTAGGGCAATTCTTTGTAATTCTGGTATTTATGTGCATTTATGTACATTAATGGATTTATATTTGTGTACATGAGTTTCACCTCTGCTTAGCATGGTACAGTTCACCTCAAGTAGAAAAGTATCATGACAACCTGCATATCAAAAAAAAAAACCAACCAAAAAAAAAGGTAGGGGAGAACCAAATGTGACTTTACTTTGCACATAGTGCAAAAGGAGGGATAGTAATCTGTATTTATTTTTCCTCAGATTACACTAAAGAAAACAAAAGAAAAAAAAAACAGTGAAAGGAATTTTCTTCTGTGCTTGCAGGTGTGAGGCTTTGTATGTATGAATGCTGATGGCCATGTATGTAAAATTGAGGGGTGGTAAGTAAAAAAGTACACTTAACTGTGATCTATGATTAATTTTTATTAGCAGAGAGGATGACCTTTGTGGGGGAGATAACTCTGGATTTTACTGGCAAAAAATCTTGCAAAACTGTAATGGCAAGGCATGAATTTAGAGAAAAGTGAGATTCGTAAATTTTGTTTCATGTTAAGAGCTCTCTCTAAGCTGTAGCTGAATTCAGATTGCTCATTATCTTGCCACGTTAAAAAGCTAAGTAATAATATGTTCTTTTGTGTAGCCATCTGATGAGCTTACTTTGATGACTTTTTCCAATAAACCAACATAATCTCCACGAAGAAAGAGACAGTCACATTTAAATCTCATTGTACTGTTGAAAGAGACATACACATCTCTACCTCCACCCACTGCATAGTTGGTAAGATTCATCTCTCATTGTAGTGCAGAATTATATTCCTGTTGACTGCTGATGACTTTCTTATGGTCACAAGGCACATGAAACCTCTGGCCTGCCTTATGATTGTATTTCAACTGTTATTCTGATTTTCGATCTTGCTTTGAAATATTTTTCCTCTCTTGGCAGACATTCATCTAACTTCCTGTCTGCTACTCAGGTCTGGTTTTGGAATTATATTAAAAGTATAACCTTTGAAAAATGGATTGAGATTAACTAGTGCTACAGGTATTCAACACACCTTCTTTCAGTGCTATAAAGCATTGATTTTTTTTTCAAGCTGTCATCTAGAGAGACAGTTATTAATATGAATAATAGATAGAATTTTGAGATAATCTATATTAATAAAAATCCTGTATCTGTAAGACGTAGTTCTTGCAGAAAAGAACATCAAAGACAAATAACTTGGTAGCATTCTGGACCTGACAATTAGATCTATTTGAAGAATATTTGTTAAATTATTTACTCAACACATTCTGTTTGGTTTTTTTTCCCTAGTAAAATGCTCTAAAAAATCCTAGTATTTTTATTTCTCACTAAGTTCTCAGAGCACTAATGTTTCCTCACTGTTAGAGAACCCTAGGCATATTTAAATGTTTGGAGCAATCAACATAAATATGTTATTTATGCTACAGAGCAAGATTAAAGATGATTACAGATACTCAAATAGGTAAGTAAAATCTTAATGTTTAGTTAAATAATATTTAATTTGACACAAAGACAGACCACAATAGGTAATGTGGTGAAAATAAGACATTCTGAGTTAAGTATATGCCAAGATACGAGTTGTTACAAAAGCATTTAATGACTAAAGAGATGGAATGTGAAAGGAGATTCCAAATGTTCAAAGGAAAGAAAACAAAATGCTTCTCATTTGTGGCTCCAAATATCCAGATGAGGCAAATAAAGGTAATTGTTGAAGAGACAATATAAACTGGAAAGAAACAAAGGATAACACTGAGAAGACACGAAACCAGAAAACAGTACAGGAAACTGAAGACTGTGGACAACACAAAATACTTCACCGGAAAAAAATTTGCGTAATATAGTCAGAACTGAATATATCCATGCAATCAACTTTCAGCACCACAGTATGGAAGGTTTCAACAGACTGGCAGTCATTTATAAAAATGACCAAATAAGGCTCCTTTATAACATATATTTTTATGTATTCTTAAGTCAAAACTAGCTTATCTGACTTCAGAATTTTTGTAGTAAGTAGAAATAAGCTACGTTATATAAAGTCAGAGAAGTATATAAAGTCAGAGAAGTAGAAGACTTTATGAAACTGAGATTTACCTGAGTACACAAAAATAATCTTGAAAGAATACATAACAGTCTCCAGAAGACCTTATCAACTGATTTCTAAATAGAGCAGTAAGGAACAAGATTTTACTAGCAAGTCAAAAAATAAAGTAATGAAATATGAAATAACATATGCATAACTTTATAATTTTTAAATTAGTAGCATATATAGATTTAGTAGCAGCAAATATATATGTATGTATTTACACATGTGCATATGCAGGTGTGTATATATATATATACACACACACACACGTATGCATATTCCTGAGTTTCTTTTCATTAGATTCTAGCTGAAGATTCGAAATAAATACCATGTCTTGAATAAAATATTTTCCACTCTACGTAACATAAACAAAACAGTTTCACTGTAATTACATGTGTGAGTAATTTCTATTTCTAAATGGAAAGATGACAGTAAATACTATTCTATAAATTTAAATCTGCTGTACATTGAATAACACATGAAAATGAAAAATGCAGTAAGAGTATATATTTTAAACCTAGTGTTACAGTATCTTGGGGGCAACAATATGCCTTTTAGTACACTGTAAACTTCTCAAAGGATCCTCCCAGAACTCAAGGATTTACAAATAATAAAAGGTATTTGCTTGCTACATATCCGTTCACTGACATACAAATACTAAAAACATTGCATAACATGCTCTTATATTTTGGGATTTCATATTAGGTCAGAACAGTGAGTTTAGATGGAATTCTTTTTTTTTCAGTAAATGTAATAAATAGCTTGTACATACAGACAAAAGCAAGAGACCTCTCAATATAATAGAATCATAGAATCATATAAGTTGGAAAAGACCTTTAAGATCGTCAGGTCTAACCATTAACCTAACACTTCCAGGTCCACCACTGAACCACATCCCTCAGCACCACATCTATACATCTTTTAAATACCTCCAGTGATGTTTAACAAAACCACTTCCCTGGGAAGACTGTTCCAGTGCTTTGCAACGCTTTCAGTGAAGAAATTTTTCCTAATTTCCAAACTAAACCTCCTTTGACGCAACATGGGGCAATTTCCTCTTGTCCTGTTGCTTGTTACATGGGAGAAAACATCAACACCCATCTCTCTACAACCTTCTTTCAGGTAGCTGTAGAAAGAAATAAGGTCTCCCCTCAGCCTTCTTTTCTCCAGGCTAAATAACCTCAGGTCCCTCATCTCCTTCTCATAAGACTTGATCTCTAGTCCCCTCACCAGCTTTGCTGCCCATTGGACAAACTCCAGCACCTCAATGTCTTTCTTGTAGTGAGGTGCCCAGAACCTAACACAGTATTTCAGGTGTGACCTCAACAGTGCTGAGTATAGAGGCACAATCTTGTCTCTAGTTCTCCTAGCGACACTATTTCTGATACAAGCCAGGATGCTGTTGGCTTTCTTGACCACTGCTGGCTCATCTTCAGCTAGATGTCAGTCAACACTCTCAGGTGCTTTTCCTACAGACAACTTCCCAGCTACTCTTCTCCAAGACTGCAGTGTTTCATGGACAAGTGATGCAAGTGCAGATTTTAAAAGAAAATTATTTGAATTAATTCCCTTTTTTTTCTTTTCACTCTGTAGTGTGACTTCTAACATTTCATTTGCACATCCTTTTCTGCTTTTTAAAATTAATGCACTTGGTAAATTTTTGAATAGTTAAAATGAAATTCATCCCATCTCAAACATATCTTCACATTTTGCAAGCCTGTCTGCATTTCATTGTTGAAAATCAAACTTGCATTTGAAAATCAAACTGAAGCACAAGTTGCATTAGCAAATAACTCAAGGGAACCCCTCAGTTCAAAGGCCGTCAAGATCCATTAATTTAAATATGATTTCCCATCTTCCTCATTGTGCCTCAGAATCTTATCTCATTATAAATAGCACTGTCATTTTTCAAAGACCTTGTGTGCAATTGTTAGTCACAGTGCTTGGAAGATGCCAATTATAGAAATACTGTAATAAAAAAGTACATGAAGGAAACTGAGATTAAATCTGTAACAAAGCTTTATTACATCAACAAACTCTCCTGTCTCCAGTACACAGATTTGTTAAAATTCTATGGAACAAATTACAGTCAGGATAGACACTCAAGCTAGGAAAAAAGTAGGGTTGTAGCATGAAATGAAAAAAAAAAGCTAATAAATTCATATTTACCTCTAACATTTCATCATTTCATTCTTGCACAAAGAATAGTATGTGCCATCTTTACTTAAATGACAGTTAGATCTGTGCAGCCTTTGACTTCTCTATTGACAAATTGTCCCAAAATTATAGTACCTGCAGTTAACCTAAATTCTTCAACAGCGCTGTAGTAGCCTGTATTTATGTTTGGCATAACTTCTTGCTACAGGAAGTTACTTTTTAAATACATTATTTACCAGAGAAATAAAAATCCCTCACAATCTCCTCACAACTCCTGTTTAATCAAAGAAGGAAAACTGAACACAAGGGATGTAATCAAGTCAAAGCTGGCAAGAGAACATATCTTTATAAATACAGTAAGATTGTTTATATAAATCTGTATTCAAGCCTACAAGAGGTTCTTGGGGAAAAATATGTATCTAAAAATAAAAATCCTGATTACACTAGTAAAAATCCCATCCAAAAAACACATTATTACAGTAATTCTTAAATGAAATATATCTTCTTTTGAAAGAACATTGGAGGAATCCGTTGGGTACAAGAAGGAGGAATTGCAAACTTTTGGATGAGACTCGTAACACATTTTCTCCTTTTAATGAGCAAAGAATTGAGGAAAAAAAAAGGAAAAGAGAGACTTGGATTGACACTCATATCTGTATTCCAGCAGTGTAATAGGATTCCAAGGTGCAGCATGTGTTTCCGTTAGTGGAAACAACACATATCTCACTGAAATGTCAGGATAATGTCTGGAACCAGAAGACTTAGACAGACTTTATATCTTACTTGAGATTTAACCAAAACAAACTGCCTCCTTCAGGGCATGCCTGAACTAGTTAGGTAATTCTATCATTGAACATTGAGCTCCCCTGAGCTGGCAATACAGCAGTCCACCCAAGCACAATATTTGTACATGTACAGAATAGTCTCAAACAAGTGCAAGAGAGATTAGAAAAATAGGCACATAAGTCCCCAAGTATGTTTAACACATACTGACAAGCTCATAAATGTAGAAAAATATATTCAAAATTTATTTTTTGGGTACAGTACCCGGGATGCCTCTCTGCCTATTGAGAACATGCACCTGGATGGATACAGACAATTTGCTTGTTTAATAAACATATGTTAGCCATAAGTCTGAATTATTTTTTTTTAACCACATTTGTGCAATAGTGTTTCATGTGAATAAAATGAGGAGACTCTTCTTCCTTTCTATCTAAGTAGTTTATCTGTCAAAACAATGATTCTCAGCTTTAGTAACTGATGTTAGATTTTTTGGGGGAAAAGTTTCCCAAGATAATTTTGTATTACCACAGCAGTTTTCATTTTGTGAACAAAGTAGGATGAAATTTTAAGTGGCCTCTTACTAATTACCCGAGTTTTATTTGCTTGTGGGTTTGGGAACACATATATTTTTATTTTCTTTTTCAGACTTTATAGTCTTACAGTGGCTTTGCATTCCAATCTCTGATATGTTACACTAATTATCTTTTACCAGAAGTTACACAAAAATGTGGGTTAGCCTACTTTGGAGTAAGACACCTGCATTCTTTGTCTCCTTTTTGAACAGATTCAAGCTTATCTCCTAAAGAACGTGGTTAACAGCTGAGCATTATAAGGGATAGACAACTCCAAAGACTGATTACGTATTTTACATTGAAGAATAATTTATTAAAAGAATTCTAAGATCACAATTCAAGACTGCTCATTCCCTGCTAAACAGTTCACGTCTATCTTTTCAATATAGTCACAGATGGTTCTGAACCCGTTCTTCTCTGCATAGCATGCTAACACGCTGCTGATCTCAACATAACAAGACAAATGTTTTTCAAAGGATGAAGTTTTGCCTGGGTTTTTTATTTGTTTGTTTGTTACAGACCATACTTCTAGTCACAGTCCTAAGAAGATTCCATGTAGATAGACATACTTATTTTCACTTCTGTCACATTCACTAGATTTTCAGTTAAACAACAGCACTTATTCTGTCCTATTATTTTCCCTGCACAATTTGTTTCTCTTCTTTTTTTCCCTTTTACTTATCTGCCTAGAACATTTTTCATATATACATGGATTGCATGATATACAGTCCTACACCTCAATTCCTAATTTGAAGTGTAATGTTCATTTCTACAGGTCTTTTTGGATGAACCAAGCAGCAAACAGCAGTATCTCAGAAAACCACAGTAAAAAAAAATAAATGAAGAAGTGGAAGGAAATATGAAAGCTAATTTCAGCACAGGTGATGAAGTGATTATTCTTTAATAAATTTGAACACTGTTCTATTAGTAGTAGGATAGCCTACTACTAATGTGAAGTAAAGAATTGAGTAAATCAATTAAGACTTTTCAACCACATTGTTGAATTGCTTGTAAAATGCCGAAGATTATACCTCAAATAATGCAACTGACATCAAGTCACATACTCAGATGAGCTGTTAAATGAAATTATTAAGATTATGTAGGAAAGAGTACATCTTGTTCAAATGAATATCCTTTGCCATTTTGAAGAGAGATGTAAAAGGAGGAATGAATTAGAACAAATTCATATTATTTTCATCAGGTTGAGTCTTAAGGGAAAATATCTGTCTAACATCATTGCTTTTCACTATTCAACCAACAGGTTATCATGGATTGTCATCAGCAAATGAATGAAATTTCACAATAGACTAAAAATCAATGTATCTCATTACCTTCCTGAGAAATGCATCTGTATCCTAAGGCAAGAAGTTATCAGACAGCTCTGTTTCTCATAGCATACCAGCCTCTTCAGAACTGGTCAGGCCACCAAATTTATTACCCTTCTAAAGAAACAGTAAAAATTTTTGAAGTGCTGCAGGAGCCAGCAGTAAACATCAGGGGAGGTTAAGATTGCCAGGACTATCATAAAAGACCAGCCAGCCAGACTCTGATCTCAGTTTCTTTGGAAGAAATCCAGTAGAAGACAATGGAGTTATGTTGGATGTGTAGTGCTATAATTGAGATCTGAATCTCTCCTACAGAATGTGTGTATCTGTTTAAATGAAGATTGGGACCATACTATAGGACTGACTACACAGCTGCAAACAGAAAAATAGTATTTACTACTCCAAGTGTTAACATTTACTTCAGAATCTGATGGGTGCTTGAAACTTTGGCACAGAACTGCATTTATTTGATGACAGCCTATATTTTCTAGGGTATTTTAATTAATTATGGACAGGTATGATCTTGACCATCTGATGTAATGATGCTATTAAAAAAATATATAAAAAATTGTTGGTCTGCCAGAACAAATTTCTGTCCTGGAATTTTCTATAAATAAAATCAAGGTAAAATGAATTAAAAGTCAGATTTTGTAAAATAAAATAAATAAATGTGCATGGAGATGGAAAATTAGAAGCTGATATTAAAAGTAATTTTTCAACCATGCTTGTTTTTCTTTTATAACATCCAGTAGGACTAATTCTATTTATGTAGTTACTGTTCTCAAAATCTCTACTCCTTTTAAACAAAGCCATACATGGATTGGAGGCAGATCTATTTGTCACATGTGTAAAACAGAAAATGTCCATACTCTGCTGAAATGTGTCATTATACACAGTTACTGAAATAGTGAACAGCTTGAGGTTCATGTACTTCTGCCTTGAAAAGCAAGTTGAAAATTAAGTCAGCATTGTATGACAACAATTTTATCTGTGTATTTGAAATTAATTAGATAACAGTGAAAAAAATCTAGCAATTTAAATTAGTGGAATATACAAATGAGTAAAATAAGCTTATTAATTCAATTATTATGGTAAACCTGCTGTTTTCATTCTTGCTGTAGATTAAATTAGAGGCTACAATTAGTAGTCATCACAGGAGTTTTTGCACGTCAGGACCACAAAATCCTCAGCAATTTGAGATCAAAATAACACTTGGGCACTGCAATAGTTACAATTAGGATCGTGTAGTTCACCATATAAGAAGGGAGTAAAATTATCTTTCAAAAACATTTGGCATAATTTGGCTGGTATTTCTGAGCATTAACAAAAGCTACAATAAAAGTTAATTTAAACTGAATTGAGAGACAAAACATGAAAAGAAAATAATGTAGAATGTACTTGGATTTATGCTTGTGGTTCTTTCACAACAATGCCAGCTTTCATGGATACACAACTTTAAGAAAAGCCTATTGCAAATATGCTCTAAAAGAAAAGGCTGTAGGGTCTCAAGAGTGAATAATGTGGCCCATCCAGACACATGAATGTTTCTGTTGTTTCTAATGCTTCTGTTTCTAATTCGTTCATATTTTTGTTCTCAACAAAAATTGTTTGAAGCTTCTCTCTGTAGAAATGTTTGTATGGATTCCCCTTTTTATGCAGTGGTTGTATTTCTGAATTGCCTTTTCAGCTTTATGTGTTCTTAGATACAAAGATCCCTTTCTATGCTCATTGTAGGTCTGTGAAGGGGGAAGGAAAGCTTTAATTTATATTCTGGACTCAGGATATAAGACAATACCTAATGTTTCTGATGTTGAAATAAAAGAATAATTTCTCATTTAGATTTTTTTTTCTTTTCTTTCCCATCTATTGATTTAGTCTAGTTTTTAGCTTTTTGTTCTGTGAAATGTATAAAAATCCAAATTTTTCAGCAAATCTGATTTCAAAACTTAGCTGTGGTTCTAAATACCATATTTTAAGATGGTAGTCAGGTTAGTTCCAGGAACTAGAAAAAACACCATCCCCATTTTCACTTTCCAGTTGAAGTACTGGAGTGAGTTAGAGAACTAAAGCATCTCCTTCTAAAAGAGCTACTGAGTTTCTACTGAATGATAAAAAGGTAAAGTTCATCTTGTCCATTACAGACAGTTTCTCCATCCTATAAGAAATTGTCAGATGGAGCACAGGTCCTAATTAGGAGCAAGAAACTTAAGTAGCAAGACTAAGTTTGAAATAGAGTATTGTAATTTGTGATGGGAAAAAGTGGGCAAGACTATTTTCCTCCAAAATCTTAACAAGGTTCCAAATTTTATTGATAATTTTCTTGTCCTGAGACTAGGATCTTAAGTATTAACACTGTTAAACTATCCTTAAGCTCTGATACAAACCATCTGCAAAATAAATCTATCTCTCAATTACATAGATATCTAAGTCTTAAAAAGTTCACTACCCAATGTACATTGAACAAACAGATGCTAGGCCACAAAATACACCAAACACTGTAAAAGATAATATTCTGAGTCTGCCAACCTAATTAATTTCCTATACATACCTCCCTGTCCCTTACTTCACATCCAGCAGTTGGGTGGAAATGCTAAGCTTTTCTGTATTCATACCCTTCAGTTTGGGAAATTTATTATGAACACTGTTGAAACCTAGGTCTTGCTAGCCACTAATGAAGAAGTATATTAGCCTTACAGTAGCTTAGGTAAAAAAAAATGCAGTAATTATGCCTGGTTTTAATCACTCAGTAAATAATATATTAATATAATTATTCAGAATGAGTAATGGTGGGGCCTTTTCCTTGACCTACCCATTCCCTTTTTTTTCTTTTGTTCATGTAACAGTCATTTATTTTACAACCCCAGACTGCTGAGTAATAAATTACATTATTTTACTCTGGCTTTCTCAGAGAGACATTTACCTCTTTAGCTTTCACTTAGATCCTCCATTTCCCATATATTGACCTACTTGATCCCAATCATTTAAACTCTGCTAATCTTCAATGCCTTTTGTCAGCAGAAACAGCTTTTTTAGTTTGGACTCTATTCAATATCTACTTAAAATCGTGTATCTTTTAATCGTAATATTTCCATGAGTCACGTAACTGAACTTTAAATGAGGCAAAAATATTTTTCAAACATTTAAAAAGCAAATAGCATATTTTTGTTGGTTTTGTATTCATAAATTATTAGGTTTTAACAATTCTGCCCAGTTCTGGTGACTCCCTACCTCATAGGCTTTTATGACTTCCTGTAGAAGAAAAAAATAAAATAAAATACACACACCAAAAAAACACCCAAAACAAACAAAAACTACCTTGGAATGCATGTGAAACATAAATGAACTATAACATGCTATTACCAGACTGATAAAAGTAAATTACATTAGATTACACTATACCGCAGATATAAATGTGAAATTACCCAAACTTTCAATAAAGTGAGATAAATCAAAGGCTAATTTTAGCAGCACTTAATATGACAAATGATGTAGTAAACCAGCAACTTAATTACATATTTGAGAATTACAAGGTTCACACTAACTTACTACAAGGTATCGCCAACCAAAGCAAGTGTATATGCATAAAAAAAAAGCATACAGACACAGAAATACTTGGCCACTGAAATATTTAGATTCCCACGCTCATAAAAGCAAATGCATAAAAATCAAACACCTGGGTAGGTAGAGAGGTGGGTAAAAGAGGCCAGCCTATAGCCAAATTTCCCCCTTCATGTTTAAATATTCATAATGCATCAGCATTTCAAAATGCATGGAGAGTTGAGTCTTGAGGACATGTCTCACCCAGGCCTTGTGTCAACTTTATCAGTGGGTAGTCCTGAGAGTCATTCCAATTCATGGGAAGAACTGGAAGAAGCCCACTGCCATGCAGAACAAAGGGTCTCATTTTGGATCACTATTTACAGGGCCCAAGACAACTGAGTTTTGTAAGCTCCTTTTCCATTATGACCTAACATGAGTGTTGTGATATTCTGGTTTATATATGCCCAAAACTTACTGGATCTTGGAGTCATAAGAGGGTCAACTGAGCATCCAACATGATAAGAAAGGGAGCACGAACCAGGTGTGCCAAGGGGATGCCTCAACACTCGTCTGTTGCAAGAAGTAATTGTCATTGTCTCTAGATAACAGGGAAGCAGAAGTGGGTGCCTTAATGCCTTGGTACACTTCCATTCGCAATCTCTACTATTCCAATGGATTGCTGTGTGACTCAGGAAGGGGAGTTGCAGCCGGTATTCAGCAGCCCATGAGTGGGTGTGAATCATACCCCACATCATGTACTTACTCTACTGAGATCTTAAATGGTCAGTCTCTTAAAAGTTTTGATTTCTACTGCTTCATGCTCTAACTAGTAAAAGCTCTATAAGATGATTTAGCATTTCCTAAAATGACCAATATTAATTTCCTCGCTGTCTTGTTGATATGTTACCACAGCTTTGTGTATGTTGTCACACCAGGGGTTTAAATGAGTGATATGCCCTTGTTATTATTCATGTCACATTTTATTAAACTTTCTGTTGCCCTGTGATTTAGCTAAATAAAACTTAGAAATACTAAAATGAATTAAACTTTCCATCTTCTTGACTTTTTCACACTACACCAGAGCTTCTTGGACAATTTTTATCCTGAAAACTACCCAAGTCAGTCAGACATCTGACAGAGAACATGTTATATTCTAATTACCACAGAAATGCTTGCAATTTAAATATAAGAAATGGCTTATTCTAGTGAACATGTCAAATGTAGTAGTGTCCAAAATAAAATCCATATTTGGAGTCCGTTTGTCTGGTACAAATATAATTTTAACTTTCTAACAGTGATGGCTTCCATATGATGCTGGAGATGATCAAAACAAGAGGGATGGGGAAATAATTGGCTGGAACAGAGCTTTTCCTTTCTTGTTGATAGAAAATGTTTTAGCAGATGCCTATTCAGAAGGAACTCTTCCAGCACTCTGGAAATGAAGCACATGAGGCTCACTACTTTAATTGCCAGTGGTAAACATTTTAAGAGAAAAAAAGGTTTTATTTTTTCTGGTATTAAGGGACATATCTTTATATTCTCACTGAAAGTTAAGTGTCTTAAAGTTAAAAGTATATCTAGAAGAATAATTCATAATATTTTAGCTATTATTTGACATACCTAAAATGAACTTTACACTGTAGAAATTTGGGGGGTTTTTCTCCTATTCTTGGGCTGAACTATTTCTAGAGGGGAGGAAAAACTCAAAATCCTCCTTTGTGAAATGGAAAGCATAGTTCTTCAATGGAACATGGGAATCACATTGAATTTAACAGTTTCCTTGGCATAATGCCACAGCTATTAACATTGAGCCAGGAGAAGACTGTAGCCAGTGGAAAATGGAAAAGAGATTTTTATCATCAAGTTGTACAGAAGTCTTGACAATATAAAAGCAAAATAATAGCGAATTTGGCTTCTGGGTATCTAGAAAGTGGATGTGCTTCTGTTTATTAAGTGAACTTATATAAGGAGTAATGCATAGATATAACTGGACAGTAACTTGTAGTAAAGTTTATGATTTAGCATCACTAGAGTGAGTAATTTAGCTCACATGTCAAAGATGGAAAAGTATTCTGGGGATAGTTCCAGATTACTTTAGGATATTGTTATTTCTCAACATATCACACCTGAGATAAGTTTAATTATGTTGCCAGATTTTATCTTAAAGGAGAACTGGAAGAAGAAACAGTGGTCAGTATTTCACCTAGAGGTTGCTTTAGAATGAGCTGTTTTGATTAAAAATAATCATTCTTAAAAATTATTTTTGTCTTCCAACAGAATAAATGCTTCTACTAAAGTGACTATTTCTTGAGGATTCTCTGTTAAATGAGTGATCTCAGGTAGGTAATCTATGCTGAATAATACTGAAAAGATGTGCATTTCGAACAAGATAACTTTACCTTGTTGAAGACAAGTACTCATAAAGAATTCATATTAAAGGTATCTGATATAGCTATTTTTCCTGACTGTCTTGCCAAAATATCCAGTACTTCCCGGGATCTTCAACAGACCTCTCCCAGAGAAGGCAAACCTGCATTATTTAATACAAAGCACTTCAGGTTCAATGAAACTGTCATTTCTAAATGAAACTTTGCTTTGTAAAGGGGGGAAAAAAAAGAAAAAGGATCATAACTTTATGTACTATGTTTCAAATAATAGTAAACTGTACTGTTACGTCTTTTTTTCCTGATGAGACATGAACACTTTAATCATATAAAAACTCTGACTAGTTTCTCAACATGCTGGACTTACTGCAGTAACCATTTAAAGTAAAATGCACAACTGGGAGCAAGTATGAAACCCCTCCAAATCTCCATTTTAGGCTTATAAACATAAGTTTAAACTTAATCCCTTAGGGAGCTATAATAAAGGAAGTGAATTCAGCTATATAAAAAAATAAATAAATAAAATTACAGCCTTAAGGGTAAAACTGGTGGTGTAAGAGGTTGGAATATGAGCAGGAGCCAGAGCACACTCTATGTCTGGCTCCACTAATTCATATTTCTTTCAAAGACACCTGAACTCTGTGTTTTCAAAGAAAGATATAAGCAGTCTTCATTTCTCACAGTTACTTCAGCCAGTCAAAAATTATCCAGCCTGGACATCTATATGCTCCTTGAACATCAATCCATGTCTGAGACTTTCAACTTGAGTATATTTAGTGGGTGACCCCAGAGAAAGAAGATGCTAAAACAAGTGAGTGGGGTGTAAAGGTCACAATTAAGCATGACCCTCAGGCTAGTTCTGCTTTACAGTGTAATGTTAGGGAATGCCTATCTGAACATCTTAATTGCTTCTTGGTCCCCTGAACTAAGTATTTTGGAACTATAAAGATATATTTAATGGAAAAATTAATAAGACCAGAACCAAAGAAGGACTTCATAATAAAAAATAAACTATATAGTATATTTTATTTCTTATTCATAATGCTAGTGGAGAGTTCACTTTCTCTTGAATAAGATAGTGGAATGAATTGTGTGATCTAAATCCAAGTCTGGGATTAGAAGTCATGTCTTAGAAGGTGAGAAGAAGGAAGAGCTATTGAAGAGAGTATTGTTAATGTAACTGAGAAGCAAACTGACAGTTATTTCCACATGAAATGGTAAATATGGACTAGTAAAGGCATGTTTTTCTCTTAAACATCCATTAATCTCTGCTCAAGGAAATGTAGAAGTGGGATGATGAGCATGTGAAAGCAACATTAACACAGTCAGAAACACACTTCCTGGGCATAGCAATCATGAAATGGAAGACTTCACTTCTTGAAGAAATAACAACAAGGAATCAGAAGAATTGCCACCTTGGAGTTCTGAAGGCTAGACTTTGGCCTGTTTAGGAAACTGGTTAACAGGGTACCATGGGAGGCAGCCCTGAAGGGCAAAGAAGTACAAGAGAGCTGGACATTCTTCAAGAAGGAATTCTTTAAGGCACAGGCCATCCCAGTGCAGTATAAGATGAGGCAGTGTGGAAGATCAGCTTGGCTGAACAGAAAGCTTTGTCTGGAACTCTGGAAGTAAAGGAAAATTTATGGCCTATAGAAGAAGGGGCAGGCAACTCAAGAGGACTACAACAATGTTGTGATGTTACACAGAGAGAAAATTAGAAGGGCCAAAGTCCTTCTTAACCTGGCTACTACTGTAAAAGACAATAAAAAATGCTTCTATAAATACATTAACATCAAAAAGAGGGCTAAGAAAAATCTCCATCCTCTATTGGATCCAGACGGAAATATAGTGACAAAGGATGAGGAAAAGGCTGAGGTACTGAATGCTGTGTTTGCCTCAGTATTTAATAGTAAGACCAGTTGTTCTCCAGGTACACAGCTCCCTGTGCTAGAAGACGGGGATAGGGAGCAGATTGAAGCCCCCAAAATCCAAAGGGAAATGATTAGTGACCTGCTGCATCACTTCGACACACACAAGTCTATGCAGCCAGATGGAATACACCAAAGGGTACTAAGGGATTATGAATGATTCACATTTCACAGAAAAGTTCTGGGATTCCAACTGCATGTTTTAAATATTCAACATCTTAGCTGTTTAGCTGCTAAGCAACAGCAACAACAATGCTTACTCTGAAGTAAATGAACTGAGTTCGATGCATTAAATATTAAAATCAGTAGTCTACTTAGATTATGAACCTGGGACAGGTGCAAATGTTACTAGTGGTGTTCACTAGCAAATATGTTTTCCTGACATTCTGGTCCAGGTTGTATTCCTGCTACCTAAAGGAATAATCAGTTGGAACTGCAGGATTCTTTGTGTATGATTATTGAAATTACTCTATATGCTAAAGATTTTTTCCTCATTCTTGGAAAGATTTTGAAAGATTTTGCTTTTACTTGCTACTTTTCTGTCCTGTCAGCTGTAAATAGCAAATATCTTTGCTGAGGAAAAGGCCATTGAACACATATCTTAGAAAGCTGATGTTGAGGCAGAACTCTCAAACTAATGGTAACATCAGTGAGGTTTTATCAATTCAGTAGAAAACAGAGTAAGTTCATCATGCCACTGGGAATGTCTAGAAACGTTCTGAGTGGGAAGAGCCATACCTACTGTACCAACTAGGTGATTTTCGAGCCATGTGTTAGGCTTACATCAGCTGAAGCTCACATAGAAGAATTGCCTGGTAAGAGTAACAGTCAATTGTTTCATTCCACAGCTTGAGATTTAGAATAATTAGAAACCTCCAAAATGAAGCAATCTTAATAGTGTTCTGGGTGAAGCTTTTAATTTTTGGAATTATTTTTGAAAATGGGTAGAAGCCTACAGACATTAGTTTACAGCATCCTATATCTTTGTACTAAAAAAAAAATAAATCATCATGGGTAATGAAAAAAAATGCTGAAATATTTTTGCTTGTATTTTCAGAAACAAAAAACCAAAACAAATATAAGCTTAAATTAAGTACAAGGAATTGGAATACAGTGTCAGGACCAGGAGTGTAATGTAGAGAATGAAGAAATGTAATTTAGATGATCTGAAAATTGAGTAAATATGCTTTGTTGAATTTAAGAATTTACATAATTTAAAAAACTGGTCAAAGTATTTTCAAAAGCATTAGTGATTATCTTTGATAACTCAATGACAGGTGAAATGCTTGTAGAGCAGAAAAAGAGGAAATACTCTATCTGGGGAATTATAGACTAACCAGTATGACTTTGAAACTAAAATATTCTTAAAAAAAAGGAAATATCT
This sequence comes from Chloroceryle amazona, assembly GCA_027560015.1. Taxonomy (NCBI): domain Eukaryota; kingdom Metazoa; phylum Chordata; class Aves; order Coraciiformes; family Cerylidae; genus Chloroceryle; species Chloroceryle amazona. Next base: position 16,464 of record JANHFX010001548.1, on the reverse strand, counting down.
AATTATATAGCAGATGAGGTGATAAATAGATCACATGAATTCACAAAAAAAATTACAAAATTATATAATCTATATCTTTACAGCTTTTAGAGAACTGATGAAATAATAAGGAATAAAAGAAAGTGAAAAAGACATCAACATTTTTATCTTCATATTTGTAAGAGATACTATTCTGTCTCCTATGATGTTCCCCAAAAAAATAGGAAAAGAAAATCTCATCAAATGAGGTTTCTCATATCTATATGAAAGGAAAGGATAGTGGTTTCTAATCACAGCTAAATTCTGTTCTCAGTAGTAGGACTCTAATTTATGTCTCAGTAGTAACTTCAAAGTGGTAAACTTCCTTATAAAATTTTTAGATTACAGCAAGTGAGAAGAATGCAGTAAGTCAGGAGAACAAAATTAAAATGCCAGATATTCTCAGTAAATGTGGGAGTTGATCTGGAATTATGGTAAATTTCAATATATGTAGGGACAAAATATTACTCTTTGTGATCAAATGAAGAAAACCAAGTAAGTGTTTGCTAGCTAATGTGCAACAGGTTATAATTACTAAGAATTTACATCATAGAATTTAATAATTTCTGCAAATATATCTATTTCTATTACCGATCATTTCCACCCTCTTTTCCCCCAATACACTCTCCTATTTACATTATGGAAACAAGCTCACTGAGGCAGGAATAGTGCATCTTGGGAATTTGCTTTATATAACTGGTTTTATTTTACTCAGAGAAAATCTAGTAAAATGATCACATCATTTAGTGGCAGCATGCAGGAGTTTGCTAAAGTTGCAAGAGTACTAAAAGATCACGGAATAATGCATGTTGCTAAGAAATTTCATCAGTTTCTTTTTGTAAGAGTTCAGTAATAAAGAACAGAAACTACTTAAAACTTGAAGAACATATAAATAATGCTTAACTTATTTCCTTAACTTTTTTTTGCATGTTTTGCTTATTTTAGTTATCGCAGAGATTTGGCAAAATGGCTATCATATCTATCTTAATTCCAAAGAAATGCAGCTTGGTTTTGCTAGAGTATGAAAACTGGTAAATACATCAGATTTCAATACAGTTTGAATATTAATGGGTCACAGAGTTTTCCCTTCTCCGAAGGGACAATATTCAAATTGTTGCAGTGAGCACAGCAAGCAGCAGTACACTTTTTCACCAACCTATAGATTATCATTACAAAGAAGGAAGATCTCCATAAGTTTCATATAAAAGGGAACAAAAATGTTATGGAGAGGAAGATCTGAGAGTTATGTTAGAAATCCCATAACAGGTAAAGGAAAACAGTCAATCTGAGGCTTATTTTATGAGATTTTTTTTCAGTCAGTACTGTCTGTAAACAACCTTTCAATTCTTCTGTCATTCCTCACCAGTTTTACCAGTGGAGTAGAAAGTAAAGAAGACAGTTTTTCCAAGTTGCCTCTTATAAACTTAATTACAAATTCATATTTAAAAAATCTTTGTGCAAAACATGGGAAAAGTGGGACATGTTTGATGTTACAGTTGAGTATGATAGCACAATAAAAGGGGTGATTCAGACTTTGTGGACACACCATTCACTGTACAGTTCTATGTTTATAACTCATAAGAAGCAAGTCATGGTACTACTCATTATGAATCACTTTGCTGTTGCCATTGCAGATTTTGAATGACAGCTTGTACTCAAAAAGGCCTTTGTCTGTCTTTCTTTTGGTCTTTCAGAGAGATTTATTTGTGAATAAGACTTCAGGTAGAAGTGACTAGCGAACTATGCTAAGTTAAGTTTACTTCTCTGGTACATTCTAAGTGCAGATGTATGAAAAAATTACTTTTTCACAATCTATTTCTTTGCCTAGGCTTTGAGGTATTGTATGAGGTATCGTATATCACCCTCTGATGTTCTAAAAACCACAGCGCTGTTAGGACATTTTCATTTTACCAAATGGTGAGCTGAAAGATGGTAAACAGAATATAGAGCCCCTGTAAATCCGAATGGTTCACAGATTGATAACCCCCATCCTGGTCTGGGGGTTATCAATCTGTGAGATGTGGTGCAGAAAGGTAATTTTTTAATTGAAAGAAAAATGGGAAAGTTTTCTAAGTGTTTTCAAGTTTTCCTAAAGGAATAGCTGCAGTAAAGTCATGCTTTTGTCTCACCTTAAAGGTTTGCCTAAAAAAATGAACCAAATTTTAAACACTCACAAATAGTCTGCCTATATACCTGTGATCTTTCTGTATCACTACTCTGCACAAATAAACTGCTATTTGTTCAAGTGCCCTATGTAAAACATTTTAATAAAATGTCACATATAATGATCCTCAATGAACCTTCACAAAGAAAACAAGAATGTGATAAACTGTTATCTTATAGACAAGTAAACACAAACAATGGAATCTAAATGCATTCAGAATCATTTCATAATGTAAGAGGTTTTTTCCCCAGATAACTTTAATACTGTGATGGCTACAAAGCCACAGAAGGATTGTGCAAGGCAATTAGTGTGAGTTTTTAGGTCTTTTCCTCTGAACACTTTTTCCATGACAATGGTAAGTATATGCTTCAAAGGTACATTTTTTTTAAGGTTTGAACAAGCCATCTAATTCTTCTGTGACTGTATCTGCTCATCAATTCACCATACTGTTAGTCTTGAACACTGATTATTAGAGTGCCAGAAAGCTTCTTGTTACAATCTTAAGGCATTAGGACTGGAAAAAAAATAACTCTAAATCTTTACAAGACTATTTTTGCTATTGTTCTCAGAAGTTTATAACCTCATTCTGAGCTACACAAACCTGTTGCTGTAAAGATAATAGACAATGTCACTAACATAGCCTTGATATAACTAATTATTCTTCGGTCTTTTAATAGGATATTGGCACAGAAACACCTGACTATTCTGTGCAGATTAATATAAAACAAATAAGACAAATAAAATCAGTGCTATCTAGCAAGTAAAGATAAGAAATGTCACAAACATACCTTTTCACAAAGGACTGTATATTCAGCTCAAGGGATCCACACTGAGCTGTAAAAGCAGAAACAAATGTTAAAATTTTGAAAAGATTAGTAGAGAGGCCATTGCTAGAGTAGGAAGAACTGTGACTGCAAGGAAGGAGTGTAAAAAGCACATACTACTCTTCTTAAAGGGTAAATTGAAAAGTGTGTTTACTTACACTACTTAACATTGCAAAGCACCAATAGAATCAATGTGTAAACACTAAAATAAACATTAAAAAAGTAGGTCATTTACTCAGTAAATTAGAGATGGCCTACAGTATGGACAAGTACAGCAGGAAAATTTTGAACAGAAACTGAGAATTGAAAAGTCTAATTTTCAGGTAACCTTTCACATTAACAAGCCTGTGTAGACTCCAAATAAAATACACGGGGACTGTTACTGCCTGCATCAGCTGGAGAAAAGGAAATGCTAGGAAAGAAGCTTAGGCTAGACTGGTTGGAAGCAATCATCTCCAAATGAGAGAATTAGAAAAGAACCAAAATGTGCCTGATCCTGAATTCAAGTGGTTAAAACTCTAATAAGACACTGGATCTTAACAGCTTTGCTGGAAATAAATAAATAAACTTCTGGAGAGGAATATAAAGTAGATCAGTTGTTGGAATTTACATAAATTAATTAACTACTAATTGGGCCACAGTGTTACTACATGTACCAGTGGTGCGACACTGCACTAGGAAACCTTGAATGACTGCACTGCAATGCAAAATTCAGCTAAATTCTTGAATACCTGAGAAAATCCAGACCATAATGATAATTTAAGAGGATGTGCATTAGTGATGAAAGATTGTGAAAGATGGCAGTAACCTGTGAACTGACAGGTCATTTTTTAGAGCAAAGTTTTGTTGCAGAGGGGATTTTTCAGCCTCTTTCACTTTCCCTCCTTACTGGCAGGATCAGTAACAGAAAAAATTCAAACATTAAATGAAGAACACAAATCTGATTGCTCCTAAAGCATTCATCTTTCTTACAATAAGAGCAGTAGCAAATAAGAGAACAAACTGACATTTGAAATATAGTTGATTTGTATGCAAGTTTTATGCAGTCTGAGTCCTTAACCCTGGGTGTTTTTATGAAAAACGTAAACCACTTCAAATACCACAGTTTCATATAGCTCATAAGTCACCACATTGACAATATATCTGGGAATCATATATGTGTGAGTGAAATGCCCAGGCAATGACATAAGGATGAACATTGGAGCGTCCAGATTGAGCACACTGTAATAGCTACTACCAATTAAGTTCTATGTCTCCTGTAAGTCAAATATAATTTATTTCTGAGTAGAAATAAGTTCCTGTATAAAGTAGTAATTCAGTATCAGGTTTGTTTTTTTTTTAACAGACTTCTAATGGTCCAACGGTGCTTTATGTGAAGATTTAATACTAATAAAAATTAATACTAATTTGTATTTCAAATGACTGAAGATAATCTTGAGAGACAATGCCCTGGTGAGTGAAGGGGTGTAGTGCATGCCTTCTAGAAGCATAGCCACATGCAGTGAAATGGCAAATGGAGGTACTGTGGTGGTAAATATACCTGCATCTTACCCATTGCTGCTGCCTTTGCTACTCCTAAGAAAGAGATTTCAGTTTTGTGGAGGGGCTGAGAGGAGAGGAAAACCATCAGTACAGGAGGGAAATACACAGGGTAAAAGGATTCCTATGTAATCAGTCATGTATCTGATGTTATGTGTAGTTTTTCTCCAGTGGAGTAAACTGAAGTTTTGTCATAGAACTTAATGTCAACAGCATCAGTCTTCAGAATGCAGTAAATCCATTTAGAATTGTCATCAAGAAAGGTCAGGAACACACTGATGTTGTAGGAGAGCCTGGATTTTCTTCTTTGTTTGAAGAGATGTAAATAGAAACAGCTGCAAAAAAGGTATTCTATAATTGGGTTTCATGCTGGTTTTGGAAGTTGATTATAGATCTTTTAATAGTAGATAAAGTCACAGTTTGAAAATGTTGATTTGGATTTTCTGCTGCTTTAATGAAAAAAATACTATTTTTCAAGTTCTGTGGGTTTTGTCATTTTCTCATTTTTGTGCCAGACAATTGGAACCCCTCTTTTGAAAGATTTTTTGTAATGCTGACACTGTTCTTAAATATTTTTGTTTACAACACAAATATCTTTATACTGTCTGACTTGAGAATTTCTATCCAAACTGTGGGGCAATTCTACTAGTTCAGAATCTGTCCCTATCACCTTTTAAAGTGTGGTAAGGAACTTCAGACTAACAAAGACAAGGGGATAACCAAAAGTGATGGATTTTCCCCTCAAACTATCTTGGACTGGTAGTTTAGTAAACTAGTGATCTAGCAGTTTTAGTAAGTTATTCAAGCCAGGTATCAAAAAGACTAACTAAATGTTTTTTAGTAAAGAAAAATCCTGAGACAATGGAGTTACTGCCTGAAATATAAAATCTTCAGGCCTAAGCAAAGAGAACATGTATCAGTTGTCTCTGACTCCCATGCACAAGAGGCTGATTGACAGCCTGTGCATCTACTAAGCAGACAGAATCCTGAGCCTGAAAGGAATCCACATAGTATGCAGGAGAAGTGCATTTGAGATTTACAAGCAGAACAATGTTTCCTCCTTTTTGTTTACGTGATGTTCAAGGACTTTGAAAACAATTATAAAATCCCAAATTATTACATACTATCTCTTTCTGGAAAAACTGAGGTGTTTTGAAATATACTCAGTTCAGTCAAAAGTTGAAAAGGTTCCAATAGAGCATTAGAGAACTGAAGTGGCATAGAAATTGTGCTAGATTGCACTGAGTTTTATCAAATTCACATAATTAATTTTCTCTTTCCTATGTAAAAATGTGGGAAGAACAAATATAATCCTAATAGAAGATTAGGGAAAAGGCAAAATGTATTCCAGATAAAGTAGTATTTCTTCACAAAGACATAACATGTTCAAATTTTTCTTTTCTCCCTCTCCTTCCTGCTAACTTGCAGGAAGTACATGCAGTGAAACCACATTCCTCAACCTCTTACCATTCCACCCCTCACTCACACACAGCTTCTGCAGCTTCATCTGAGAGAAGAACTTCTCCCTAGTTCTTTGCTTCTGCCCAGGACAAGTCCCATTGGGTAAAATAGTAGACATTATCAGGCCAATTCCTACAGTTTCTGATGGTGGCCAGTTGGCTCCAGCACCACCCTCCACCAGCTTTCTATAATTTGGTCAAATAATGTAATAAATCTAATTTAAAAATCATGTCTATGGCTTAGTTTTGGATTTTTTCATCATTAATGATGCCATTCCCTAACAGTTCTTGTTCCTGCATTGCAGCTTTGCTTCCCTTCCTTCTCATAACTATTCTGTTCATTTCTGTCATTACAAAGTATGGAGAGATACTTTGTAATTGAAACCATGGAAAATTATGTATGTTGGTTACCCATAAGTTAATTCAGTCCCTTATATAACTTTCCTTCCCATATTTAATTTGCCTTATTTTTTATTTGAAAATGTTTTGAGACAGTCTTGACTCTGCACATTGCCTACTGAGTGTTATTCAGGTGTTTGTTACCCTATTCCTTTCACAGGCAGAGGAAATTATTTGAGTGTATGCTTTCTTGAAGTACCAGAGAGATGAGAGAAGGTTACAAAGTGTAAGACTGACATATGCTGATATTTCAAGATTAATGTCTGGTATTGCTCAAAGCCAAATCTCTAACAGCCTCTGAGGGGACCAGATCCATAGCTTGTAATACATAGGGAATGCTTAAAACTTTTTTGAAAGTCCTTTTGCTGACAAATATAACTTATTATGTTAGAGGCATAGATCTGACTGACTCACAGACACCCTTCTAGTTGCATTACATATTTCTTATCCCTGTCATATTGAAATCCATTTAGAAGTGAAAGCTGTTTATTCATCTTAAATGCTGCTGAGGCTGTCACAAGCATGGATGACAAGTGCTATATTTTAGCCCAAAGTTAGCAAAAGCCCATGACTCAGAGGCAGCTCAGGTTGTGGTTTTAATCCGGCTTTCCTTTTTTTAGTTTTATTTGATTATAAGTATGTTACTGCATTAGATGCACCAGCACTGAAATACACAAGTAATTCTCTGCACTGATAAACTGCTAGCTGTCTGTTTGACTACATTAGGGATTCATTTATGACGACAGCCTAGGTTCAGATAAATTTGTTTTCACTCATCATGTGATTAAACTAGCTAGTTTTTTGTTACACTTGAGGCTTTCAAAAGGCCAACTAACTTAAAAAAAAAATTAACTCAGCTTTGTGCATACCTGGGAAATGTCCCAAACTGGAGGCAGGGTCTCTATGGGGCACAAATGCTAGTATCAGAGGAACTTAGGGACCCTTTATTCACCCTTTAACATGGCTTACAGAAGAAAGGATCACTGAAAGACTCATGAGTCAGTCCTGGACTCCTGCAGTCTATAACCCAATGTATAGGTAAAAAGGATATAGATTTCATTTCACGCTAATATACTGGACCATAGACAAAAGAAGTTCAGTAATGGAAGTCAGTTATTCCTGCAAAGGGAGCAGCAATCTCCAGTACAGAAGCAGGTAAACAGATAACTTCTCCACAATGTAAGAAGCATAATATGTAACACTGCACAAATGTGTCATGGAAGGTAGTTCATCCGTTCCTTATGTACAGCTATATATATTACATAGTGGACAGATGTCTCTAACTTCAGTCGAGGCAGTACTATTGTATCACTTAAGCTGCTGAGCTGTAACTAATCCTCTTCTAGCTGATGCCTTAATGCAAATACACTTGAGCAATTTCAAGGTGTTGTGTAGGCATATGGGGAAAAAGGAAAATGAAGAATATAAATTTAAAATATATATATATATATTTTGCAATCCATGGGAAACATTTCAAGCTAGTGGTTGAAATACCTCTAATGGCTATATTTTTATTACAAAGTCAAAATGCTGAGGGATATGATGTATTTGGACATACTTTAATGAGTTGTACATGAAAATGTTCTGTGAGATGAGCAATGCACACAAAATCTCCAGAAGAACCTCATCTGTTAGTGCCAAGATGCTGTACAAGATTGTGTGAGTAATAAAACTTCATTTTCTGAAGAACTTGTTTCTATAAAATCCACTGAATGTGAATCTGTGTTTAGACCTGTGGGCAATATTTGTTTTAAAAGATATACTGTCCTGTAGTCTTTGATATAATTAAAAAAAAAAAAAAAGTTGGATTTGTCTTCAGAAGTGCACACCTTTCGTGCTCTTCAATTTCACTTTTTAAGATGATTCATCTGTTATTTGAGTTATATATCCCAGACCCATAAAACAAGGAGAATTAAAATTAACACTTTATGGAAAAATAGGATATGGTTTTGTAACTTTATTTTAGTCTTTTTTTTTTTAGAAGAAGAAGAAGAAGAAGCGAGCATTAAGTAAGCATTCAGCATGAATCATAGAATAATAATCTATGATATAGATAATGTCTTTCTTCTTTTTTCTATAGCACTGGAACCACTGAGCCATTCTCTTTCCTTCCTGCATTTTTTGTGTACAGTTTGTTTGTTTGTTTGTGCATACACACATCTTCATGTCCATAGAGATGTCTATGTATCTACTGTACAAAACAACAATTTCTTCACCACTGCACTGCCAGTATATGTATACCTACTCAGACATGATAGCCTGCCTGTGTGGATCTGAAAGAAAATCATGAAACTTATTTTAATAAATCTTAAGCAAAATAGTCGTTATGAACAACACCCATTATGATCTCCAGGTGACTCTGCATTTGCACAATACAAGAGGCTCTCTTTGGTTTACCATTGTGTGTACATCACTGAAATTAGAAGCGTGATAGATTTATCCTCTGATCTGCTTAGGTTTATCTAACTCTGAAGTAGAAAAACATGTACCTTGAAGAAGATATTGAAAGACGCTTTTCCAAGAGTTTGTTATATCATGCAGAAGCTCATCATATAAAGTGCTACTCACTGAGAATTATACACTCAGTAAAGCAGACTGCTTGGTTCAGGCTAATTAATCAGACTTGTTACCCAGAATAGAATTATCCAAAAATACTTTGTATAATAAGGTAAAAATATTAATAATCCACAGCTGACACAGAGGCATGCTCACAGTAGGCCCAGAGGCACTCCTCTGGGCTGCATGGGGCTGACAAATACAGTCACCCCCCACCCTCTGTTACCCCAAGAAGCTGCTTTTTGTTACACACTACTTCCCTGGGGCTGTCAGGCCTGTACCACGTACAGTTTCCTGCTGCTCAGGCTAAACAGATCAGGCAGCAATCACTGACTCCTGCACAACAGTTAAATAAAACTACAACCAGCTCAGGCCAAGACAAGTGAAGATGACTGCTAAAACTCTGCACTGCTGGGTCAATGTCTAGTGCCTATTCTCAGTAACGACACAAATCTCATTTACTATCCACCCCACAAACCATTCTTTTGTGCTGTTCATTCATTATAACACCAATAGTACTGGCAAGGAAAGGCTTGAACAGATCAAGTGTGATCACAGGGCTCTGGGGGTTGGGACATAGGGCACAGGGGACTAGACTGTGCTCTTCCCAATTTTGCCAGTGACTGGGAAGGGCATAGATAGCAATGGGCACATCCTGCAAGTTGACACCTAGCTGCCTATCTGCTGTTACAGGCAGAGCTTTGTCTTTTAGAAACACACAACCCTCCAAAAACCACTTAGACAAACAAAGTTTCCTTTTGAATTATTCTTGACTAGTTAAGTTCTGCCCTCATGGCTTTCAGACCTCTTGTGTAGGGGAATGAAGTACTACCAGCAGAAAAAGAAAGTCAAAAGTAATGATCACTTAAGCCAACTGGACACACTGAAATCAATGACACTGGATGGGATGCACCTGTGACTGCTAAGGAAGGTGATCGGTGTCAACAAGAGGGTACTTCCCATTATCTCCTATCAGGTCACAAGGATTAGGTTCCTGATTGCTGGGGAAAACCCACAAATATCATGCTCATCATGAAGAATGCAAGAGGGAAGATCCAGGGAGCTACAAGCCAATCAAACCTTAGAAATCAGAAGAAAAGCAAGTTTTATTAGGTACGTGCAGGATGGCATGATAAGGACCCCGAAACCAAGATAAAAAGTCCTTCACTTTTGTAAGAATCAAAAACAATTCAAGTAAGGAGAGCATGTTCCATAATGGCAGATGGTCTACACAGGGAGTAGCTTTTGTTGAGTCAAATAACCAACAGACTGAGAATATGGAGATTGATAGAGAGAAATGCTCGATACATTTCTCAGCTTGATGCCCTTAGAAAAACAGAGCACACATCTGGGCATGTTCTGTTTCCCTTTTGAAAGGCAGTTTGCCTAGACAGTGATTTGCATGATGTGTATAGCACACCTCATTTTTGACAGTAACACTGCATCAGGTGGTTGTTACTGGTAGAAACATAGGCAATATTTCTAAATCCCAAATAAGCCTTGTCTTTGAGTTGTCCGTTTCACATAAGGAAGTCTCAAACTGGCAGCAGCATGGCAGGCTTAGGTGTCCCAGGACACTGCCAACTTGGAGTGACTCAAATCCTTGCCACATCCTAGTGTTGGTATCACAGTCTACAGAACAAAGCAGGAATCCTAAAGAAATTCAACAACCTTCCTTTTTTTAATGAAAGTTTAAACTTGAATGTTGCAGAAAGATTCCTCTTATCATGTCATTAGTGAAGTCAGAGCAAGTCTGTTATGTTTTCCAGCCTTGTTCTTTAAAACAAACTTAGATCTATAGTATCATTTTATAATCTAATTTATAAACACTTTTATGGCTCTGAAAATGCCTAGCCCTAAGAATAATGTTTGAAAAGTCAAATTGTATAATGATAGAGTAGGCATATATATATTGTCCCTTGTTTAAATTTCACAAAACACATGCATTAAAGCAAGTCCTGGCAGGCACCCTAGAGCTTTGAAGTATCTGAATTGTTTCAGTGTGGTTCTTTTTATAAGGAACTTATTTCCCCAGATGACTGGAGAACACTCTATTAAAAAAAAAAAACCAAACTAAAGTATTTCACTTGTTCACTTTAAAATAGCCCCAATCAGTAAGCTATTTGTTACTTCAAATATTTTCTAGAAGGCAAAAGAATAAGGCTAAAACATATGCTGCAGCTACCAAAATTGAAAATAATTTCTGGTGTGAGGAGACCCTCCTAAGATTGATACTTTTGAAGCCATCTGACTAGGTATTGCTTTGTTCTTTCATTAAGGCTGGATTTTAATCAAACTAAGCCTGTGTTTGTCTTTACATATGTCACAGGATAGGGCTGCACCAGCCACTAGATGAATGAAATATGTTCTTCATTAACCCCTCTCCCTTCCCAAAGAAAAAGGGAATAAGGGAGAGATACTTACAGACTGGAAAAGAAAAATAAAACAGCTTTAATGAAAATAATAGCAATGAAATGAAATATATACAAATATATAGAAAACTAGTATTGAACCTAACCACCCTCATGTCATTTTTGTCACCATCACCACTGATGCCATGGGCAGGCACTTCTGCAATTGGATTCAGGAATGCATAGATCAGAATTGAAAGTAACACAGACAGACTCCTCCTCAGACACTGGCCATTGAAGAAGAGAGCTTGACGCTTGTGACTCCTCAGCTTTATGTAGACTATGACATATATAGAATGGAATGGCTTGCTGGTCAGTTTAAGGTCACCTGTTCTGTCTGCTCCTCCCAGCATGTGCAACTCCTTACTTACTGCACCCCCAGTGTGGTACACAACATTTAGCGGTGACTTTAGTCTCCATAAGAGCAAGTATAAGGAAAAGCCTTTCTCCACATCAATCCTTAGTAGTAACTATGAACTTCAAGTGTTATTACTTCTAGAAGCAGACACTGTCTGTAAGAATATGCTATTAATTTCAAAGGTAAAACACTGAACAGAATTAGCTCTGTTCTAGCTCCAGCCAGGACAATATAATGTATATACTAACACATACAAATATCTCCTAACAGATCATTATGCACAGTGATTTAATTTTCTATTTGTGTCCTGTTGTAGCCACTTTGCAAATAGTATTGCAGACTGCAAGAGCCTGAGGACAGTTTGGGCTTTTCATTTGGAGAAAACTACAGAACATCAATTTGCAAATTACAATGGTTTTTTTCTCTGTATCATCCCTGTTTCTTGTGGGTTTGGATTTCAATGGTAAACAAGTCAATTACCTTGTACTGAATGAGGCCAGTATTGTTGTCGTTATTTAAGCATTAACCATGTTCATAGCAAAAAAAATGTTAATCCCATACTTATCTTTCAATATTTATAGGGTAGAAAAAAAGTATAATAGTTATTAAAGCAGAAAATGTATTTTTACTCAATGATAATAAAAAGAAATACATATGACAAATTCTCTTTTTAAATAATTACCTGTAAGTAGCTAATCCACACCTACATCAATTATTTCTCTTGCATGTGTTTTTGTTATCAGTGCAGCTGAACTATATGAAGCTATTTCTACAATAAAAAATCCTAGAAAAGTCTAGATGGGATTACATATCAAGTGCAAAATTAAATTTTTCAGCTAATTTACTCTAGTCATACCATGAGGTGGAGATGCCCAGGAATTATTTTCTATAGACAAACAATACTAAGTTTGAAACCATAAGAGAGAAAGAAAAATAAAAAATAACAAAAAAAAGAAAGAATTGCAAGCTTGTACCATGAGTTCTGAATAGTATTATAGCAAGCATGATGTGAGATGGCAAATGGCTGAATTGTGAATTGAGATTTATGACTTCATTTTGTTTTCTGCAAAGAGAAATCAATATGTCAGTGTTGTAGAGTCATGTCCAACATGGAGGCAGAATGGATTTACACTTGGTTTGCTTAAAAGCTTAAACGACAAGCAGTTTTGGGGGTGTAGAGAGAGTTCATCATTAAAGAAGTACTTTTTTCTAATAATCCAGAGAATCTCCAGCTGCAAATGCTAAAAAAGGCCATTTGTATGAGGCTCAATAAGGCTAAGTGCTGTGTGGTGCACTTTGGTCAAAACGACCCCATGAAAACTCCAGGCTTGGAGAAGAGTAGCTGGAAAGGTGTCTGTCAGAAAAGCACCTGAGTGTGGGTGCTGGTTGACAAATAGCTGAGCATGTGCTAGCAGTGTGCCCAGGTGGCCAAGAAGGCCAACAGCACCCACACTTTTATCAGAAATAGTGTAGCCAGCAGGACTTGAGATGTGATTGTCCCTGTACTTGGCTCTAGTGAGGTTAAACCTCAAACGTGTTCAGTTTTGGGCCCCTTACTACAAGAAAGACATTGAGGTGCTGGAGCTTGTCCAAAGAGCAACAAAGCTGGTGAGGGGTCTAGAAATCAAGTCTTCTAAGGAGCAGCTGAGGGAACTGGGTTTATTTAGGCTGGGGAAAAGGAGGGTGAAGAGAGAACTTAACTGCTCTCCACAACTACCTGAATGGAGGTTGTAGAGATGTGGGTGTTGGTCTCTTCTCCCAAGTAACAAGTGATAGGACAAGAGGAAATTGCCTCAAGTTGCACTGGGGGAGGTTTAGATTATATATTAGGAAAAATTTCTTCATTGAAAGAGTGTAAACACTGGAACAAGCTGCCCAGGGAAGTGACAGAATCAACATTTCTGGAAGTATATAAAGAGTTTGGATGTGGTGCTTAGTGACATGGTTTATTGGTGGACTTGGCTGTGTTAGGTTAACAGTTGGACTTGATGATCTTAAAGATCTTTTCCAATCTAAATGATTCTATGATAATTATTATATTATGGATATTATATTAAAAATTCTGGAAAAATCTTAATTCAACAGTAAAAAACTTCTCAGAAAATTCATGGTGTTTATTCTCTATGAACACTGAAAGACCTCATTTCACACATTTCAAACAAGTTCTGTTTTCACTGGGATAGAATCATAGGGCAACCATGGTATGCAGATCATTAGCAGCTTTGAGTCAGCCAGAAGCTAAATCTGGGAGGGGCAAAAGCCAGAGTGGCTGACCTGAGTTTGCTCACGTGTGTACCCCATACCATAAATATCATGCTCTTTATAAAGGAGAAAATTCAGTAAGTGTAGAAGGCCTTTCCTCATTGTCCTCCTCCCTGGAGGAAGTTTCTTACTGTTCTGCTCCTGGGGTTGTCATTTGTTGTTGTTTTTTTTTCTTTTTTCCTCTCCCTTCCTGCTTGTTGTGACTGCTGTAGGTGCAACAGGCTGAGTATAACTCTGTATATTTTATATTGGTATTAATATTAGCTTTGTTGTTTTGTTAAATCTGTTTTCATTTCAGCATGTGACTTTTTTTTCCTGATCCCCTTTTTTGTCTGGGGAGGAGTCATCAGGTGATAGAACAACTGCTGTAGTTTAGCTGCAGATACAGGCTAAATGTAAACAGCTCTTGGAAATGAAAACATATTTCTTTGCATTTACCAAGCAGTTAATATATTTTGCTTCTAGAAGTCCATGGACTCTAATATTAACACAACATGCACCTACTTTAGGTGAGCTATTTTATCATAGTATTAATTTATAGGTAACTGCTATAAAATAAATGTACATACTCATTGAAACTCCATATATTTACACAAGTATCTTTGTAGCAGTTTTATTTGTTCTGTAATTAATATTTTTCTTCTATATTTGAAAGGTAATTTCCATAATTCTAGTAATAGTTCAACAGTCTAAAGACTTTGAAAAACATTATTTTTCTGTAAAAGAAGGCCAGTATTCTGAGCTTGCTATTTATCTTTTTAACAGGAAAAAAACCCATTGATTTGACTCCCACAAAGCAGTGTCAACCATTTCTTTGTGCTACTTTTCTTCCAGAAACTGGGCAATGAGGAAAAAAAGAGCAGATTGCTCAGCTACATTTTTTCATAGTGTGTGTAACATTTATTTTCCTGTATTACATCTTTTTATTTTGCTGTATTTATTCATGGTTTAGTGTTTGTTTACTTTTTTTATTGTGCAGCAGGCAATTGTTGGACTACAAGATCTTTCTGGAATTAATTTAGACTTTACTTGTTGGGTTTACCTTCTCCTGCAATAACCAAGCTATTAGCTGGACAGTAAAGCACCGAAATCTCCCATGCCTTATGAATTCAATACTCTCTGTCCAGACTTCCAGACTGAGGATTTAGTACCAGGACTGCCCTAGCAACTGCTTCCTCTCATTTAAATTACATCACCCACACAAGAAATCTGTAAGGTAACAAGGAGCCAAATCATGACCAGAGTATATATTTTGCCTTCAGAAGAATTTTATACTGTTCTTATTGCTCATGTGTCCAGGGTTTTGGCTGTAACCTGTCAAAAGACTAACACTTCCATAAAGATGATGACAGAATCCATATTCACCATATCTGTCCTTTGCATGAACATGTGAAATAGACAGATTAACTCTGGAAAATCCTAATAGCTTTGTGAGAAAATGCCTGACTGGGTTGCCATGCAAGCCACTTGGAAGTCATTAAATGCTAATGTAAAGGAACTGATTTTGTGCATTTAACATGGCTCATGATGTGCAAGTCTCTGTTACATTTAGATGAAGCGACTGCATGAGGAATGTGACAAATCAGCTATGTATGATTTGTTTGCTTTTATCTGTGCAGATAGAGAAGAGAGGTTTTCGAAGTGCTTCTGCTGTATTAAATTTCTTAAGGAATGCACATACTGTTATGTCTTTTACAGCATTTGAAATCTTAAATCTATTCCACCATACTGCTTATATATGTGCTTACTAGCTCAGTTAAACTTCAAGTCTTTCCAAACATGCAAGAAACAGACCACCCTGAAAGTAGACCATGTATGTTTGTTCTGAAACCAGCTGTGAAAAGCTTTGGATGCTGAATGCACATTTGTCCTGACAACTATCCTAGGATCTTCAAGTGTGTAGATATACTCAAATTCCTGTTTATTATGGGGCATCGTGTGGTAAGTAGTAGTCAGCAAGTCCTTCTCCTCCTTAGTGCAGACCTTTTTAGTTGTAATTCACAGTTTAAACTGTTAGATCTTCTGTTTCTAATGCATACAATATGTAGCTTCCAGATGAATCTTTCTTTCACAGAATGTTCAGGCTTGGAAGGGACCTCGAAAGATCATTTAGCCCAACCCTCCTGACAGAGCAGGATCATCTAGATCAGGTCATACAGGAATGCATCCAGGTGGGTTTGGAATGTCTCCAGAGAAGGACACTCCACAACCTCCCTGAGCAGCCTGGGCCAGTGTTTGTCACCCTCACCATAAAAAAAGTTTCTCCTTATGTTTACATGGCTGCTGCTATGTATGAAGACATGGGACATCAGAGATACAGCCTGCAGGGTGTGAGAACAATCTCACACCTATTGGGTCTTTCCATCTGTAAATAAGAGGAGAAACATAGAAATGATTGGGTTGGAAGGGACCTCTAGAGGTCATCTAGTCCAACCCCACTGCTGAGAGCAGGGACATCCTCAACTAGAGCAGG
>JANHFX010001547.1:11234-21513 GCA_027560015.1 Chloroceryle amazona | reverse complement strand
CCCGAGACATCCCCCGCGGGAACCGAGGCTGGACCAGAGCGTCCCCACTCAGACAGAGATCCGCGGGACCCAGGAGGGGTAGGGGTGGGGGCAGGAAGGGGGTACCCAGTATCGTCCCCCCGGGTATGGTAGAGACCTGGTGCTGCACCGTGTAAGCGCGTTATTCTAATGAGCGGTTAATGATTAGCAACAAAAATTAGCCAGGTCGTGTTTTCACCGGAAACTTTTAAACGTTGCCTCTCCAGAGGGTGATTAGCGCTTGCTGGGCTGCGTGACCGACTTCCCAATTAAAGGACAAAGATACTTTTCATGCACGGGGCTGTCAGGTGGATTTTCTTCTCCTGAGAGGCTAAGAAATCACTGCTCAGCACTCCTAACGCGGGCTGCCAGTGCAATGTCTTGCCTCATTGAGTCCTGCTGTCAGCCTCCGGGTTTCACAACCTCTTTTTTTCCTTTGATCTGGCTTTAATCAGTGGAAAGTGCAGATGTTGAGATCTGATTTTTGCTTCCACACCAGTATCGAGGATGGAGGCTTGGCGGTTGCTTGCTAGAAAAAGAAAAAGAAAGAGAAAAAAAAAATAAAAAGAAAAAAAAAGAAAAGAAAAGGAGAAAAAAAGAAAAAAAAAAGAAAAGGAAAACAAAAAAGTATAAGTGAAAAAGAAAAGAAGAAAAGCAAAAACAAAAAAAAGAGAAAGATTAAGAAAAAAATGTAAGAAAGAAGCACAACTGGCTTCTCAACCTCAAGCCTCATGAGTATGAATTTAAGATGCTTGTGTCAGCTATGGACTGTGAACAAATGGGTGCTGGTTGTAAAAGTACTGGTGTCATTTTGATGACTCAGTTTAATCATGTGTTTCAGGTGAGAGGAAAGAAGAGTATAAATGCTTTAGCCTCAGGAACAAGAGACTTGGAATAAATTTCCTAGAGGTCTATTTTTGGAACAGCTATTTATATAGGATAATATTTTTATGTATGTGTCCCTGTGCCGGAAAGATCGCGTTCATACACAGGTTGCTAATGGGCTTTCCTATGTGAACTGCAAAGAACCCTGTATACACAATCCCAAATTCCCAAAGCCACTATATTATTTGTTTAAGACCCAGTTTTGCCAGCAGCTTAGCACAGTATGTCCATTTTTCTTTATGTGACAGTTGCCCTTAAGCAGACTGTTTGAGACTCCTATTTCCCCAGCACCCCTCCCACACCACTGCCCCCCAGAAATATGTACCTACAAGGAGGAGGTTTTGTCAAGATTCTTCAGGAGGGACTTATTTACATGGGGAAATTGCCTGGAATATCTATTGCAGTCCATCTTGCTGTGCAAATGCCCTGACTTCTGTATGAATAGCTTTTTTCCAAATTACCTTAATTTTTAAAGGACTGTTGGGAAAATGTAGTTGTTATTAATCAATACGAGCAGAAGTAGTAAGTAGCAATAATTATAGTACTCACGATTTTGCAGCAGGCACCTGCTGTGCTTGGAGCTGTGCAAACACAACACAGTAAGTCAAGCCCTACCACCAGAACTTCAGGGTCTAAATATCAGCAAAGAGATTTGAATCACCAAAAATGATGATGTGGAGGAGCAATATGGGAAAAAGGAGATAGTCCCAGTCTGTGTGGTTGCCTTGAGCCCTAACAGTTTGTTAAGATTCCTTACAACAGGACTGGGAGTCCTTAAAAAAATATCACTGGGAGGACAAGTATCTACTCCTTGGAGTGTTGAGAGCTGCTTGCCTATGTGTGGATCAGAGCAGAAGGAAATAGGAGACAGAATTCAAAAGGTGAGCTAAAGAGTAAGAAGATCAGAAGGCTAGTAAGAAACTATATATACATAGTTTTGGCCTCTTCAGGAAGAACATTGAGTTGCTGGAGCTTTCCCAGAGAAGGGCAATAGAGATGGTGAAGGGTCTAGAGCACAAGTCCTGTGAGGAGTAGCTGAGGGACCTGGGTTTGATGAGCCTGGAGGAAAGGATGCTTGGGGGACGTCTTCTCACTTTCAGCAACTCAAGGAGGTTGGAGCTGGGTGAGGGTCAGTCCCTTCTCCAAAGGAACAAGCAATAGGACAAGAAGAAATGGCCTCAAGCGGTGCCAGGAGAGGTTTAAGTTGAACATAAGGAACAATTTCTTCCCTGTAAGGGTTGTGAAGCCCTGTCCCTGGCTGCCCAGGGCAGTGGTGGACCACCGTCCCTGGAGGGATTGAAAGACCATGTAGATGTGTTGCTGAGGGACATGGCTTAGTAGTGACCTGGCAGTGCTGGGTCAATGGTTGGACTTGATGATCTTAAAGGTCTTTCCCAACCTAAATGATTCTATGATTCTATGATATAGGATAACAACATGCATATAGGGAGTTATTCAGAGAGAGCTTTAGAAACTTTGAAACCACTTCCAACATTTAATCTGAGACAATTTCATGCATAGACAAGCCCTCAGGCCCTGGTAGGCCGAACATTTCAGCACGTTTATATCTTCTTAATCTCTGTGAGATGAGTTGTGCTTTAAGTGCGTTGCTGAATTGGGGATGTCCATGGTTGAGATCTTGCAGGTCTTAGTCTCCTGCTCCTCGTGCACACACTGGAGTGTGGGACTGGTGGCAAAACAGGGGTGCTTTTTGGGCATCTGGGAAGTGGAGAACTGCCTCAGTGTGCCTAGGGAGTTCTATTTCATGGCACCTGAATGCTGAATCAAGGGCCTAAATCTAAAAGTTTGGCAATCATCTAGTTTTCCCATTGCTTCAGTGGGTGAAAGCTATAACCATTGTCATCATCAGAAAACAACCTAATTCACTATTTGCCACAGGGTTTTGACAGAATGGAACCACATCAAGATAAAAAAGAACTGGCCATGCCAGTGTGACAATAAATAAACCAGAGCTGGGACTTTCCAAAAGCATTTAAATCCCAGGGGAAGCAAGCAGTTGTTGAGCAAACAATTGTCTTTGTCATTGCAGTCTGCAAAGACACAGTCTTTATGTAGGATATGGATGTACCCATCCATTATTAGAAGTAGAGATGATAGGACAGTATTTTCTGGATTGTATTTCCTAATTGCCCTAACTATTAGACTCAAAGAAATGTCTGGAAAATCACATTCTTCTTAATAGTTAGAAATAACTTTGGGGTGGTATAAAGAAATTTTTTAGCATGTCAGAAAGATACCAGGCTGGAGAATAACGCTTTGTTGTCATCTGTTGCAGCAGGTGTAGTAACCTCCAAAGCTTGAAACTCTCCCCAGATCTGCTGGCAAGCCCTTGCAAGATTTACCAGGAATGCATACGGTGGTATCAGTCTTCAAAGCCACCATAGGCAGCACGGATGAGACTCTTCACCCAGACTGCAGCTACATCTGTTCCCAGCCTCAAACATAACTCAGAAGCAAGAGGGAGTGAGTCCAGCAGCCCCTAATGCTGTTGCTGACCTCATCAGACTCATGCCACATAAACTGTAACACTGCCGTTGAAGAAAGGGATACCGTTCAGGTGCCCAGGAGCTCAACTGGAGCTCAACCAACCACATAGATGCAAAAAACACATATTCTGTTACTAATGCCTCAGGCCCACCCATGCTGCTGTCGGTGGCATCATTTATCATTTGCTTTTATGCATGGGTCTCCTCACCCCCTCTTCTTCTTCCACCCCCGCACAAGAGGAGAAGACCCTCCATGGATGACTCAGGATAACATTAAACATATGCAGAACTGGGACCCAAGTGTAAACTATCCTGGAGCAAGGGGCCACGGTCCTTTATTTAAAAAAAAAATCTTTACAGGACTGTGCCAAGTCGTGGCACTCCACAAATATTTATTAATATGTCATAGTTATGTATACTCTGGGGTGTGGTATTACAGTTTTATCAGTGAGTTTCAAGATGCTGTGTGCTATGAACGAGCTATGAAAGCCATCACACCCACAGAGGGGTTAGGGATAGCACTTCACCCAGCATTAGTGCGTATTCTGCATGTGATGGTCAAAAGAGACATTTATAAATGTTCTGGAGGTTTGGGGGTTTTTTTAATTATTTAGCTGGGATCAGTGGCTGGAAGGTGCCAGGGCATGTGACAGCACGCCTTGCAACAGGATGCCATTCCTCCATTTTAAACAAGTATTCTGGCCATCTTCAGACACAGTCTCTGGCTATAAATATAAATAACTTCAGACTAGTAGCCATTTACTGGACTGATGCACAACTGGCATGTGAAACAAAGGTCCATTACACAAAACAGGGTGACTGCATCAACTCTCTTCATTGGAAAGCATCTCTCTTAAATCCCCTAAATCTTGCTCAGACTTTGTTGAGTGGGGTTTTTTTTTTGGTAAGCAATGCCAAGTAATAATTGGTAGTCAGTGACCAGTTCTGTGCCTTTGACCCTATTTAGTTACTAGTTTTAGCAGAGAGAAGGTTTTCACTGGGTTTCCAAGTTTCAATTTCAAGCATTGATAACGATGCTTTTATTAAGACTCCTCCACCTACTAAAATAAAAAAAAGTGTCAAATTATTCTCATATGAGTTTTGAATATTCACCCACATCCTCTTTCTTCTAACAGAGAGAACAAACCAAGGACCATTTGAGGCTAAAACCTTCTGCAAGATGCTGAACAGCAAGAACATGTATAAAAGTAAGGACTCAGTAACTGAGGTCCCTCCAAATTAATCAAGAATGGGGAATATACTTAAGGAGTGTTTTCTCTAGCCTGCCTCACAGCAAGCATTGATTTTCCTGAGGGGTAAATACATCCATACAAGACTACATATAACTTGTCCTGTGTAGCATCCAGGGTGAAATGCCACATCTCTGGGAAAAGGAAGCCAGCTGTTGATATGAGAATATTTTCTTAATGTGAGGTTGCTCTGAAGCCAGACAAGGGTTTAAAATGAGAATACACCTTTACAAAGACTGAAAAAGGCCTGGGGTGCAGAGGAGCAATGTCTGAGCATCCATCACACTCCACAGCCAAGCTGCCACATGAGTCTGCAGCTCTGGTTATGCCTTTGTGGTGCGTGGCAGCTCTAAGGCAAATGACAAAAAAAGAGGGTTTTTTTTGTGCCAGGAAAGTGCAGCCAGAGGGAGGTGAAAGCTCAGTTGTTCTCCTTGTAGTGCCCAAATGGTGGAGATAGAGGCCAGACCTTACAGAGTAAATACGCAAACTCCTATGTACCTATAGCATGGACAGGTTTAAAAGGGGAGGAAGCCACCACTTGTCCTTCCTCTGGCATGTGAGGCCAACCCTGTCAGGCAG
Source organism: Chloroceryle amazona (assembly GCA_027560015.1). Classification (NCBI taxonomy): domain Eukaryota; kingdom Metazoa; phylum Chordata; class Aves; order Coraciiformes; family Cerylidae; genus Chloroceryle; species Chloroceryle amazona. The sequence goes on along the minus strand of JANHFX010001547.1, from coordinate 16,274 downwards.
CAAGACTGCATCAGCCTGAGATTTCTCACCTACTTGGTATCTTGCAGAAGTTTATAGCATTCTCCAGGGTGAAATGCAAGTCTGAAGCCTCACAGATCTGCCTTATTCTGCCTGTCTTCTCCCTCTGCCCTGCCCTTAAATAACAGAGATTTTTCATACACTAACATCCTGCTGGCTTGCCTGTAAAGGGGCAGAATTCAGAACTGTAGCCACTGCACATTTTCCCTAAATTTCAGTGGTCTTTGTCTCCCTCACCTTGTCCTTAATATCATCATTCATCACCTATGCTGTAGGAGTGCCCAGTCCATGCCCAGTCCAAGCCACAGCAGGGGCCAACTCTTGTCCCACTGCACCAGCCCAGCTTCCATCACCAGCCAGAGGAAAATCAAAGCAGAGCCTCTTTGACTTGTGTCATTTGGCTGGAGACCATGCAAGCCTGACCTTTCAACCCAGGGACTAAGAAGAACACACTTCTCCTCCAGACCAAAGGTCCCACCCCTACACCAATACTGCCTTTTAAAGGCCTCTCATCCTAATAAAAAACAGCTGTCAGCTCCTCTCTCCAAAGCTGAATGATCCCTTCAGGGTGGGGTAGTGCTTTCTCTTCCCTGTGAAGAAGTCCAGTAACCCCTCCTTTGCTGCGGTGCTGGAACTGGAGTTCTCTTCACAGGGGGGCTTAACAGTGGGTGCATAATTAATAACTGATTTTCAAGAATGGGGATATAGACACCAATAGGAAAGAATAAAATGCCCAAATAGCCTTTTTGGAATAGGAAAAGCAATGCAAAGTCTTCAGGGAAGTGTCTACCATTATGGTCCTGGATTTATAAATGCTGGCTGAGACTAAAAACACCTCATCTGTGAGTAAGACATTTGTTAGACATCCCCATGTCTGCCCATTTTTAATCAGATCCCTGATCCCAACGTACATTCTGACCCCGCAATGGGAAGCAGAGGCCAGGAGAGAGCTGTGCCAGCTTTTGCTCTGACTCAATTGGTCTTTGGACCATCTCATGCAAGGCACCATTAGGGCCAAGTTATCCAAAGGGCTTTTGGAGAGGCTTTCAGAAAGACTGACATGCAGAAAAGAACGTGGACTTTTTCTAGGTCTCAAGACAGCCATCTCTGCTGCCACACCTCCTGGGCAGATATTCCAATGCTGTTTGTGTGAATATCCTTCAAAAATAGGATTTCTGTTGCCTAAGTGGCAACTGAGCACCTCTGAAAATCCTTCTGTGACCAAAGAAGCTGAACATTTCTGAAGATCCAGACATGACTTGCTAGCAATGGGAAACAGCTTCAGGTTGTGCCAGGGGAGGTTTAGGTTGGGTATTAGGAAAAAATACTTCCCCAAAAGGATTGTCAAGGCCTGGAACAGGCTACCCAAGGAAGTGGTGGAGTCACCATCCCTGGAAGAATTTAAAAGCTGTGTAGATGTGGTGCTGAGGGACACAGTTTGAGTAGTGAATTTGGCAGTGCTTGGTAACAGTTGGACTTGATGATCTTAAGGGTCTCTTCCAACAAACAAGATTCTATGATTCTATGACACATTTTCAGACAAGGAAAAGCAAAGCAAAACTGGAGGTGAGACATGGGTCACATTGGTTAGTTGCAATCCATGGCTTTGAATGGAGAATGTACAATCCCCAGACTGGGGGCTGTAACCTACAACCTACAATGACCCATCATAGCCAAGTATTGCTATTTGCCACCATAAGAAAAAGATGCTTTTTGATGGAGTTTGGGGACAGAAAGGAGATTAATGGCATAATCACCTTATGACCTCACTTGACAAGAGCTGGCAACATACCAGATGAGGTACCATGCTTTGAAACTTGGTCTGAAACCATTCAGAAATGAAAACCTCTCCCAGATGCACTCTGATATATGTAATCATAAACCATAGGAAACACCAGGCTTTTATATTTTTACCTAAAATTTTCCATACATTTCACAGGAGTCATTTCATACATCTGTCTCACCCCTTTGCTGGCTTGGAGATGTAAATTTGAAGCTCCTTTGGACAGCTCAGGTAGGGTCTGATTTTCAAGCATCCACATCACATTTAGTTCCCTCTAATACATGGCTCTTCTTTCATCTCTGTGTGCTAGTTTCTCCTAAAAACCTGCCTGGATGGGTCACAGGTATGGGCACACAGAGCTGCTCATCTGCTTGCTCTGCTGGGAACCTAAATATGAAAAACCCGGGCTTTGATTTTCTTAGGCATCCTTTAAGACACACTTAAGATATTCTTAAGACATCCATCTTGAGCTATCTTCCTTTCTAGTTTATTTTATTAAAGAATGGTCTTCAAGGGGATGCTGTGAAAACCCTTCATCCTTTCTCAGAAAAATCCAGGCTTGGTTGTTTTGATCTTATCTAAAACTGCCAGGAAAACATTGGGGATTGATCCTTTTTGCTGACATCAGTGTTTCTTTTTCCTGAGTAGTTTCTTTCTGATACCACCTTGATAATTCAGTTAGGCTTTCTGTTTACCTTCAAACACCCGATTATGGGTCCGTGTTCATCTTTCATGGTGGAGCATGTTCATCATTAAAAAAATGTGAAATAGGTGCTGAGCAACCTTTTGAGGTTGTGGTATGGATTCAAAGCCTGACTTAGCACTGAGTTACTTGAATTTTATTCCAGAGCTGTTTCAGGGGTTACTTATAGGATGGCATAAAAAAAAACAGGCATGCATTTGTTCCTTTTGCCTCCTCATAACATTGCTGCACTATTGCTTGGACACTGTCCTGCTCTTGGAAAACACAGGCTGCTATGTATCGTTTATTCACTTAATTGCATGGAATCTACAGAACAAATATTCATGAAGCTATTTTAATAGAGGAAATTTGCAGGGTAAATATTCACAAAGATCACTCTTGCCTCAGAAAAATGCAAGGCAGAATTGAAAGCCATTTGTCAATTTGCTCAAAAAGTCAAGGGCTTGGCAGGGTGATTATAAGGAGTTCATTAAGGTGAGGTAATGGAGTAGAGAAATGGGGTCTTGTTTGAGCCACCTGACCTGGTCACATCGCTGCAGCCTCTCAGTGTTCATGTGCATTGAAAAGGGAGGCAAAATACCATCAGATTATTCCCATGCTGAGCTGCATATGGAGCAGCCACAAAAGTCTGAAGACAGCATGAAAAACCCTCTCTTATGATCTCATCTCCACCCCTGGTCCCCATCAAGCCCTGTGAGATGGGTCTACAAGAATTTTGGATGCCTCTAGAGGATGTGCCTGGCAGAGGGTTGCTATGCTGGAATTATGTAGATGGGATTACAGTGCTGCTTCATCAGGCCACAGAGGCCCGTGTCCTACAGGGAACATCCCACATCATCTGCTTAACATGCCATTTCCCCTGCAAGTCAGGTCTGTTATCCTAAATGCAGTAAGAAACAATGCAACCAAACTGCAAGCCATCGCCAAATATGGCCTGTAGACTGGGCTGTAGGACCATGGCACACCAGCCTGCTAAACCACACTTTGACAACCTATGATGTTCACCAAGCCACTGCCAGTTTAGCTACTGCAGTCACGTGGTCAGCACTGACATGTTGTCTTTTAAATCTTTTGTATGACAGATATTGGAAAGAAATGGATGGGCTAATTGAGGACTTCCCCAATCCCCACCTGTTTGTATGAAGTTTCTCTGCTCATATTTCCTTTCCTATCCTTCTCCTGGGGGTGGCCGACTGACATGGGTACAAAATCCCTCTTACTATGTGCACCTGTCACAAAGCAAACCAGGGCTCCCAAACACCGCTGCTGCAATATAAATAGTATTCTTTATTCTTAAACACAGATACAAAAGGATCAGGCCTCCTTGTATTATCCCAATCTGTTACATTGGCAGTTTCCTAATCCTGCAGAAACATGGATATCATGTCTGGGTGTGCATGTGCTTTAACAGTAATGGTTGGGAAGGATGAGGAGTTGGATCTTTTTAGTCTGGAGAATAGAAGTCTGAGGGGGGATCTTATCAATGCTGATAAATAGCTAAAGGGTGGGTGTCGAAGGATGGGGGCCAGTCTTTTCTCAGTGGTGCCCAGTGACAGGACAACAGGTAATGGACACAAACTTGAAAATAGGATGTTCCAACTAAATGTGAAGAGGAAATTCTTTACTTTGAGGGTGACGGATCACTGGAACAGGCTGCTCAGAGAGGTGGTGGAGTCTCTGTCTCTGGAGACATTCAAAAGCCACCTGGACACATTCTTGTACAACCTTCTCTAGATGAACCTTTCTTGGCAGGAGGTTTGGACTAGATGATTTCCAAAGGTTCTTTCCAACTCCTACCATTCTGTGGTCACAAAATTACAGAATCCCATCAGGGTAGGGGTTAGGAGGGACCTCTGGAGATCACTTAGTCCAACCCCCTTGCCAAAGCAGGTTTACAAAGAGCAGATTGTACACTACATTATCTATAAACCTGGCAAATCTGGATGCCATCCCCAAGGATGCACTTGTGCTCACACAGAGACTGAGTGTGGTAACCATTTTGTATTTCCTGTCCCTCTCTATACTGGAGGTTTAACCAAATGCTTTCCTCTTGCCTTTCAGCATCTGAATCCAGTCCTCATTTGATTTGGTGAAGAAGCTCTATTAATATCAACAGTACATGATCAGATGAGAAAACCCAGAGCCTTGATAAACTACAATAATTCATATTCACTGAGGAGCTCATCTTCCTTCCCGCTGCTTCTTTTATCCCTCCCACAGCTGTGATAACAGTGAGACTTCTATGCTACGAGAATAACCCCGAACTTGCTACTTCCATGTGTAAACAGAGTAACTTCAATTACTGACTGTCATAGTTAGAGGGGCCGGGACCAGTTATCGTTATGTGGTTAGAAGCAAAACTATGTATTCTATACTCTCTGTGTCATTGCTCACGGGCTGCTAACAAGTCATCAGTAGCAGTTGCCCAGGACCCATGGTGAGAGGCTCGGTCCAGGGGCAAGGAGCTGAGCGCTGCTCAGCACGTGGGACCCTGACCCTGCCCCCGCCGGATTTCCGGCCTGCTCGGCGCCTTCGG
>JANHFX010001545.1:0-42438 GCA_027560015.1 Chloroceryle amazona | reverse complement strand
CCCCCTCCCACCCCCACGTTAGTTTTAGCAAATGAGTAAAGAAATCAGTGAACCTTTTAACTGACATTTAGAAAAGTTCACCATTTCAAGAGGGATTCCAGAAAATTGCAAAGCAGAAAATAAATCTATAGAGAGAGAATAGACACTGGGTTTTGCTTTAGATTTATTCTTTTCAAGAAATAAAAGAATTTAGGTTGGAACACTAATCTGGCCATGACCCTTCATGCAACTAGTTAGACATCATGACTGCAGAATTAGGTCGTTGCTCATAACATGTTTCATTTTTCTCCAGGATCTGACTTAAATACTCCAAAATTTGTTCATCCACGTAGTCCCACTGAAGCCAGGGAGAGCAAAGCGTAGAGCTGTGACCCGCTTTTCATCTTCCTGATGGCAAAGTAGTCAGTGCACTTAATGCAACTGAGGTGCTTTAACTGTGTGTTTCCCCATGTGGGGAATGCAGGACAGTAGTTTGTCTGCCCTCCATAAGGTGCAGCAGAGCCTGAGAGACAGGACCCCATTGTGCCCCAAGTTAAAGCCTCTTCTCAGACAGTACATGACCCTGGAACACGTACTGCCAGGCTTACAGACAAAATACAAATGTTTTGAGACAGTGTGTGTTAAAGAGGTGTATGATGCACTGCTGCTGATGTCCCATGGCCAGAGAGGCTTGTGAGATACTTCCCAAGTTAAAGCCACTGTTTATCACAGCATTTCATGTGGGTTTACTTCCCATAGCTTTACTTCCCTTAAGTTTCAGAAGAAACAGGAGCAGTTTGTCAGTAACTGCTTTGTTCAATGATTCACTTCACAGAACAAAGCAAACATAGTGGTTAGGGTAAGTACACCTGGAAATGAAAGATCGTTTGACCCAAGAACAGGTAAAGTTGACACCCAGCCTGACATGGCTAATGCATTTAACAAGAACGGACCTGCATTACTGCTGTCAGGTCATGCTCTGGAGATGTTCAGGGAAGATGCACAAGATGAACCTCAGTACATGTTATAAGAGGTCCCAAAATTGGTAGTTGTCAGAGATGTGGATATAGACAGGCCAAAAATTATGAAACTGCTGACACTGTTTTCCAGTCTTGGCTGTTGGGACTCAAAAATTGAATATTCATTTAAGTGTTTCCACTTGTCCCAGAATTAGAAATGTGTTTCTAGATAGCTAATCCTGCACAGAGCCTTCTGTTACCACAGTTTCTTAATAAATATTAATAATTTGCTACCAAGTATGACCATTGTGAAGCTTAATACGCTAATGTGCTATACTCACACATTAATCTTACCGGAGTCTCAAGGGGAAAGCAGAAGCAAAATACTTCAATGAGAGATTAGTCTGGGTTATTCTTAATGGAAGATTAATCCAGAAATAGTCCCTGAATTTTCTAATCATTTAACCAGCACAAGAATTTATTAAATAGCTCCTAAAACTGCAAGAGTTGGGGAGCTTTCCTGTGATGTGTCTTAATTTATTCCTTTCCTTTTCTGTTCTAATATTTTTCTGGTTTCAATGTAGCTTCACTGAAAAAACATTGAGTATAAAAGACTTGGAAGTTTCGTATTTTTCAGTAAACTTAAGAAAATAAACATGAAAGAGACATAATATATTTTTTTTTATTACAATAACTTTGAGAAAAACTCTTTTAGGCTGAATCACTACTTTGCTTTGCTTAGAAAAATATTATGGAAGGATTTTTTCCAGAAAAGTATAACTTTTATTGGCTTTTAATAGGGCTACAAAATTCTACAGAATGCGACAGTTGGGTTTTTTTTTTCCATGTGGAAATTAATTTTAAACCTGTAAAAAAATTTACACAATGTCTCATGGAAAAGCTTAAGGACATTTACCATGCTTGATTTCTATAGCTACATATAGCTGTTTTGAGATACTCTTTGTCATAAGGACTTTCTAGGATGCTACTGCCATGGGACAGAGAATACCAGATACTATATTGTGTAATTTTTTTGTCATGAAGCTTTGTACTTTTAAGACTAATCAGAAAATTGTATTTATTTTGCTGTTGAGAGGAGTTTCTCAGGATTGGTGACTTGGAAGTCTGGAAACATCCTTCTACTCCTAGAAAATCCGTATTCTTTGAATTCCTTGGTATTATTGAGGTTGTGAATAAGGAGTAAAGGGAAAGCAGGATGCTCTGCTGATGAAACCCTGGAGCTGGGAGGTCCATCTCAGATCCCTGTATGTGTGTACTTATTCACCTGGTGTCAATCTCATAGGTACAGACCACCAAAGAGAGATCTAGAAGAGGGGTTAGGTCTCTTAGCATTCTTGGGAATCGCTTAATCTGTGCTTTTGAGGCTAACTTCTCTGACCCCATGTCAGTGTTACAAGAATAAATATATTAAGTGATAGAGAAAATTCAGGGAAGAGACTGTCTTTATACATGGGCAGAGAGAAAGATGATTCACATTTACCTTAAAAATGAACACTGATATCCTGGGATTTAAGGATAAAGTGATAAAGAACCCTGTGTTGTCATGGTAGAGGATGCAGCAAATTGCATAAATTCTACAACCTGATCCCATTAGGATCAATGAAATAAATTTCCCTAACTTTAAATGGTGCAGGATTTAACTTTAAAATAGGAAATACTGACATTTGGTGATTTTCCTGGTAATCTTAAGGTTGTTTGGCATTGTGCAAAGCAGGCAGCTGTGTAGATGTCTTTCTCCATGTATATAATTATTTTATTGTAAAAACACTAAGAGCAGAGTTATGTTTGAACAGCCAAATGCGCTTCATCACTCTTTTGATAGTCTTGGATAATTTTTTGTATTATTTATTACACTTAGGCTACTACTTACAGGCCTTTTAGATCTTGCTGTGCTTTAGACAATACTGAAATACCAGTGTGATAGTAAGTCCATACAAATTCAAGATAACACCTTTAATTTATAGGCTCAAACTCAAAATCTTTGTAAAAAGGGGAAAGTGCTAAAAGAGATGAAATTTTACATCAGCAGTTATTCCTTATTCACCTTGGGAAAAGGACAAGAGGGACTTCACTTTACCCAAGTAAAGAATAGGTGACCTGCACAGCTTCTTTCCTACACTTTTTCTGAGTTACCATGAGTTTACCCATGGCTCCAGAATAGAACCAGTTAATGCTCTACCCCAAAACAGAGAAGTCAGGGAATTGGTCTGCCTCTAAATTTCCTCTAGTACAATTGAGTGAATTCCCCACTGTACCAGGGGAGAGGTCTACAGCCTCTCATTGCTCCTCGGAACAGATCCTTCAGCTGCAAGCAGTTCCTTCAGTGAGCCAAAAATCTCTTACGTACACCTTTTGTCTTCCACATATTTGTCTGTGAGAAAGCCATCTGGTTTTTGTATATCAATGTACTACATATTTTCTCATGTAGCCTGGACTTTGCTGCTCAGCAGTCATCACTATAAGCAGTGGCAGCTTGAAATGATACCAATGATACCAGCCAACCAGACAAAAAAAAAAATGAGGACACCCATTCCTATTCTTTAAACAATTTGGGGAAACACAAATATTTTGTTATTTTTCTCTGTTCACAAATACTTGTGTAACTGAATTTTTTGCTAGTACAGATGGTTAGAGAACCCAGGCTTTTCTTCCTATGTTAAAACTAACTTGGAGATTCTCGCTTATGTAAACATATAAATGTAAGTTGTGCAAAATAATACTTGGTATTCAATACAGTTACTGTTTTAATAGTTTTTCCTTACTGGCAATTAACAGAAAGATGTTATGCTTTAGATGGACTGTTCACATTACATGTAATTAATAGGAAATACCTAAAAAAGGCAGCTCTTAAATACATTATAGGTTAAAAAAGGCGTGCATAAACTAGTAAATTTGGAAAAAACAAACACATTTCACAGTCTATTCAGGGTGGCTAACTACAGAGAATTATTTATTGAGTAATAACAGTTTGATGATTTCCATTACGTATTTATTTCAGTTTATAATTGATGGTGATATTTTACAATTAAACATCTCCCTAAATCTTTCGTCCAATCGAGTCACAGAGTAACGCTGTGAGGTTGCCAACAAAATGATCCAACTGAGAGCTTATAAAGAGATTTAGAGATGCATATTTAAAAGTAGTTTAAATGTGTAAAAGGTGTTTGATATAAATTCTAGAATGGCTGTGTGCTAGTTTTTAAGTAAATATCCACATGTAGATCTTTCTGCTATTGATCTCTTTTCTCATTGGTTTTTTTTTTTTAATTCTTCACTGTGTCAGAAGGTTGTTTAGATGCTCCATGGTAGGAGCTGTTTGAGCACATAATGAAATGTATCTATCTGGTTTCCCATGAAACTCGTGTTTTACATGGTTGTAAATAAGTAGAGTATAATAGGCCTATTTTAAGCAAGCATTAACAAAATAATTAGATATTTATTTTCTGCATGTTAAGGGTATGAGAGCATAATACATATTAAAATTCATCAGCATTTCATTATGAGTAGATTTTTAGCTCATTCAATATTAAGCTATGAATAAGGTGTAACACTGTCAGCCCATAGTTTGATAAAAGCAGAGCTGTAAGCATCAATTACCAGGGAATGAGCATCATATCAGTGTTTTGCCTTTTAAATAAGTAGGTTGTATGTAACCCTGATTGGTAATGACAGATGCCAATATGGTTATTCACTCAGTTGCCCAAACAAGTAAAAAACTTACTAAAAATGCTAGTATGTTCTTTAACTTGTACAGTGCCATTAAAATAATGCTCTGAAGATGTACTGTAATATAAGCATTAACATTCAGCCTATAATCCTTGTCAAGATATTTGCTTCCTATGAATGAGCACTAGTCAAACATTTTAGTATTGAACTCATTGTTCCCATTTGTACTATTTTATTGTGAATGTTATTGCATGCTTTTTAGAAGTGAACAGACAAGAAATCTGAATAACTGGGGATGGAACTTGACAACCATAATGTGCTATTAATGCATTTTTATGATATTTCATCGAGATGTCTAAGTTATATGGGCAGTAAAACTAGGTGACACTTAATCCTTGTTCTGGAAAGTACAGTTTGAAGCAGGGAATGCACATGACCAGTATGTTTTAACTTTCAGACTAATCTTGTATAATATTATTTCCCAGATCCCAGAGAATGAAAATGAATTACTAGTTAGATGTAACTCTTTTGTCTGCTACTGATAACAAGATTTGGGATCCCATGCTGTTGTTTCCATATGTCATGTTAAGCCTTTTTAATCTTATGATCAAACTTCATCCTCCAGAGCAGATAGTTAAGGCTGTGTTTATAATGAATAGGATTATTTTTTTCTTTTTTTTTTTTCCCTAAAGGGCAAAGCTTCATATTACAGTTGAAGTAGTAAAGTATAGAGTCTGTAGAAGGCTGCAGTGGGAGTAAATGGAACTAGAAGTGACTGTTCAGACATATATACACATATATAAGTACCTGCAAACATCTCACAGATTTCCTACCTGCTATAATAGCTCTGTAACAGAAGGCAGGAGTTTATAGTTCTGGAAACAAGACCCTCCGACTGCAATAGCAATGCCTTCCATGAAATCCAAGAATGGCTCTTGAAGCAACACCAGTTCCTATGCTCATCCTTAACGACTTTGTCTTTTCAAAGACAGAAAGCAGAATTAACTTCTGAATCCAAGAGATAAAAGTGCATCCTGAAAGAAAACTTCCTTGCATCAGAGTTATAGCTCAGCTGTGTGCCTGCAATGACAGGAATGTTTTCCTACCTCCCCTATGAAATGATACCTTAGGGAACCTGTGGTAAACATCTATTGTCGATTGAGATGGAGGAGCTGTCTGTCTGACAGGTCACTTCCCTTTGGTGAGTGTTGTAGCAACTGTGATAGCAACCAGGTCTTAATTGGTTTTGGTTTGTTTTTTTGTTTTGGTTTGTTTTGGTTTTTTAACCACATAAGATAGATGCTTTGTGCAAAACTGAAGTGTGTTCAAGGGCTGGGATAAGACCTTGAGTGCTCTCTGATTTTTATCTGTCCATGCACAGCCCTGCCTTGTGAAGCATTTCTCTATAATTTTTATCTGTGACATTGGAATTTTCTTGAATAGAAAACATCATTTAGCAAAGAAACCGAGGTTTTCTGGGTTGTGTATTACTTCTGCTGGTGAAATAGCAACCTCTTTTCCTAGTATATCTTGGCGATGTGCTTAACAATATGTCTATTGCAATGTGTATTTCACTTCAGTTATCAGAAATCAAAATAATTTAGGTCTTTATATAGCACTAAAAGAACCCCAAACAAACAACAAACAAGTACAACAGAATTGTCCCAAGTACTCTCAAGAGCCCATCACTACCTCCTCAGGTAAATTAAAAAATTTAGTAACAAAGAGATGAATTTTACATTTTAAAAGATGAACCTTATTGAACCTTATTGGATGTTGTCTACCTTGACTTTAGCAAGGCTTTTGACACTGTCTCCCATAACATCCTCATGGATAAGATCAGGAAGTATGACTTAGAAGAGTGGATGATGAAATGAGAACTGGCTAAACAATAGAACTCAGAGAGTCATGATTAGTGTCACAGATTCTATTTGGTGGCCTGTAAGTAGTGGTTTTCCCCAGGGGTCAGTACTGGGTCCGGTCTTATTCAACATCTTCATCAATTACCTGGATGAAGGGATAGAGTGGACACTCAGCAGGTTTGCTGGGGAGAAGTGGATGATACACTATAAGGCTGTGCTGCCATCCAGCAAGACCTGGACAGACTGGAGAGATAGGCAAAGCTAAACTGGGACACAGGAACTTCCACCTCAACACGGAGAAAAACTTCTTTACTGTGAGGGTGACAGAGCCTGGAACATGCTGCCCAGAGAGGTTGTGGAGTCTCCTTCTCTAGAGACTTGCAAGACCCGGCTGGATCTCTTCCTGTGTGGCCTGCCCTGGGTGATCCTGCTCTGGCACGGGAGTTGGACTCGATGATCTCGAGGTCCCCTCCAACCCCGATCATTCTATGATTCTGTGAACTCATGGAACCTTCTTAACTCTTGTTTAGTTACAGGCAAATCTAGCCTTATGACTGTGTCAAGATACAGTGTCAGGGATTTACCAAAAATATTGGTCTTGCAATGTGTGCTGAAAAGGATCAGGAATTCTGATTAGTCAGATTTCTTTGGAGAGCTCAAACCTCTCTTTGCCCGATCATGCTTTATCTCTGTCTCCCACACCTTTGTCCTGGGCTCTGCAAACTACATTACCCTAAGGAACAGAGCAATCCTAGCAGTTCTCATTATGTTATATTGCTCTTCCTGTAAAACAATTAAGCTCAAACAACAAAATTAAGACCTTGTGCCATGCAGAGATAACAACAAGAGATGAGCACCTGGCAAACAGCAGGGACCGTAATTGATAAATATCACCCTTTTTTTAATTATTATTTTTTGTGATCCCAGACTACTCATGAGTGATTTTTCTTGATATACTTGACATTTGGCTTATTTCTTGAATTATACCACAGACTGACCAGGAAGGATTAGATTCTAATCCACATTGTGTAGTTATGATATGTAGTTTGTACAGCAAGATATATTATCTGTTCTTTAAATTGATAAATACAGAGCTGATAAATATGCATTTCTGATATATTTTCATATCATACCAACATGTTTTTCTGCATACTGCTGTGCCAGCTAAACTCCACTGCTTAAGGTTTATTCAGATTAAACAAAAAGTAAGTTTCTGGTTTCAGAAGGTATTTTAAACAATATTGAAGAAACTGCCTTGAAATTTTCACCCTGTTCTCAACCTGGTACATGTTTGAGGATTTTAGTGGCAGAACATACCACTTCCACATTTCCTACTACTTTTTGTGGTTTTTTTCCAATTCTACATTTTGGAACCAATTTAAAAAAAAAATAAATATTTGTTCACTTTAGGAAAGGAGGATATTAGGACGCTTACAAACACAAACAAATGTAAGATCTCAGCTGAAGGTTTTTGCTAACTCGCAGAGAAGTGTAATCACATGCCTATAGTGAAAAGTCACATAATCACATTTCATGTGGTGAAATCCTTGCACAATAAAATCAGAGTGGTTTTGTGGCAAAAGAGAAACGTGTCAGAATTTCACAAGACCAAAATTAATTGTCATATTTGTCATTTTCTTCTCTTCCTTAGGCATCACTCACTATGTATTTTTTTTTTGTTTGTTTGGAATCCTGATAAGGACAAACTACAATTTTAAGTATTGAAGGCAGATTTTGACATCCACGTGGTAATTAGTAAAAAAAGTTCCATGCATACAATGTTATAAGGCTGTCATGGTTCTTTTCATATTCTAGAATTAGCATAGTAAAATCAAGGTAAAAAATGCAATAATCCCTTTCTCAAAAAAAACCCATACAAGATTCTGAACACAATACAAGAAGGAAAGTATATTGAAAGTACATTAAGAATCAGCAAGTAAATCAAAGAATTCTTAGTTAAACTTTGAACATAAAATAGAGAATACGGGCATTTTGTTTTACATAATGACAGTATTTCCCCAGTCTCATGTTTTTACCTACCGCAGAGTAGGGAAAAAAAAATAAATAAATAAAATTTGAGGCTTGCCATAACTCTTTGTCAAGGTTTAGGGTCAGGGCTGTCCACTAGACCTATAAAAATGCTCACTGTTAACCTCTCTCTCTCCCCAAAGGAGAAGATAAAAGGAATAAGGAATCACACAATCACTGTGGTTGGAAAAGACCTTTAAGATCAAGTTCATCTGCTCTACCAGGGTCACTACTACACTGTATCCTTGAGCACCAGTAGAAGAGTTGACGACAGACTTGTCAAAACTAAACCAACTTTAATTAAAATAATAAATAATAATAATAATATGAAAAATATACAAAAACATTCTCAAACCCAGTCCTCCCCAATGGCAATTACATCACTATCATCACTGATGCAGTGGAGCAGGCACTGGGAAAATCCCTGACTGGACTCAGCATCATATGGGAACTGGATTCAGGAGCTGGATTCAGAAGGACATTGAAGACTTCCTTGGATGCTGGCCTTTGAAGAATAGAACTTGACCCTCCAGATCCCTCAGCTTTATACTGAATATGTTGTATATGGGCTGGAATACCTCACTGGTCAGTTTACGATCACCTGTCCTGTCTGCTCCTCCCCACAGGTGTGGCTTTTTACTTTCTGCATCCTCATCATGGTACAAGAGATCCAGCAGTGACCTTGCCATGCACAGGAGCAAGTATAAGCAAGAGCCATTCTGCATACACATCTTTGGTAGTAACTCTAAATATCAAGCATTATCACTGCTATAAGCAGACACTGTATGCAAAAATAAGCTGTTAACTTCAGAAAGTGCAGTTAGAAGATACCAACCTGAAAAGTAAAATCAGTAAAATCAGAATTTGTTCTGTTCTGACACAAACCGGGGCACTCTCCATTTTTGTCACTCAGCTGACAAGGTGAGTCAGACTCCTCAGGCTTTGTGTTGCCAGTCCAAAAAAGAGAGGAAAAAGCACTCCTCAAGAATCTGAGAGACTGTCCCGAGTACCCTGTGACCATGTCCCCTTCCCATTTCCTGCTTTGTTCCATAGTTAAGCACAAGAACCTGAAATGCAAAATCCTTTCCTTTTTCCCTCCATTCCTCTGTGACACATAGCACACCAGGTTTCCCAGGCAAATTTGCCTATACAGAACTGGAGCAGGCACCTGAGGACCAGGTCTGAGGTGCTCACCACAATCCCACAGCACAGCTGTAGACTGAATCACTCTGTGATGAGTGCCTCAAAGAGATGTCCTACTTTAACTGTAGAGAGAGCACAGGGATATTAACCGGGCACACTAAGTAGTTCAAGCAAAGGAATTTCAATGTGCATTCCCAAATGAACAACTGATTTATTTTCCTCTGGCTCATGGTATGCCAAAGGCATGGAAGTCACTGAGATTTCTAAATAGTTGACTTTTGTTAGTTTACACATCTATTGATTCTATTGATTACAAAACAACTCCCAGGCAGAGGATTTAAATATTGATTAAAGAAATTATTAACTTGAAAATTTTGGTCAGCAGTTATTTAGGGAGAGATATTCTGAAGAAAATAAGATCCCTCTATACAATCTATTTGCAGGTACAATTAGGTTTTAATCACAAAAATTAATTTCATAAACTAAATCTCTAAACATATTTAATTCTAAATAGCGGTAACTATTATTTGCAGAGGAACACGTGTTGTATTCAGTATGTCCATGTGGTAGGGACAGGGCCCACCTCCATTAGCATGTTATTTCAGATTTGGACTATACTCTTGAACCTCCTGGTTATTAAATTTCCTGATAGCTCTGGGAACCCCCCTTTGATTCATGTTGCAGAGGAGTTTCAGCAAAGATACTGGACTCTGTGGACCAAACCAAACTGAAAGTTACACTTCACCTGTGACCCTAATTTGTTCTAGCTGTGCACCTAATGCCTTCCAGCTGTGCACTTGATATATTTCAGTCTGAGTCAGGACTAGAGTAAAACCATGCAGATACATGCAGTGTGGATTTTGGGTTAGTCTCTGTTTTCCAATTGATATAGTCAGATATGTGAAGCTAGCGCCATGTAGGTAAGGTTTTCTAAGGAAAAACAAGAGTTCTTGGAGGATCTGACTTACAAGGCAAATTTTTAGAACTAGAGTTTTGCAGTCTTCAGCAGAAGAAATCTATGTTGTACTAGGAGGCACTTTAAAGAGAAGAATATCACTTAAGTGTGTTGAGCACCTTGGTAAGTAAATGCATAATTTAAAAAATGTTATTTCCTACTACATTGATATATATGTGCTGACACTTTTTAATGATATAATGCATAGGCCTGTTTCCTGATAGTGTTCTATGATGTTAAGTTTGGGACCAAGAGGGTTACAATTTATAAAGCATCTTCAGTTACCAATGTATATGAATATAATCTGTGTTCTTAAACTCAGCTGCTGCTTGGTGTGTATCTTCTGTATGAAAAGAGTGCTATTATAATGTGCCTGGTGAAGCAGTAAAAAAATGCAGTATTCAGTAAAAGAAATCAAACATGAAGATAACAAAAACAGATCATAGAAAATGAGATAAACAAGACTGCTGCCACAGTAGACTCCCATCTACCATTACCCACATGTTTCATAAATATGCAATGGGATATATAGCACAGATAACATTTTTTACTGAGAAGAATGAACCACTTGTGCCCACACACTCTTATGTGCATTTTCCAAGTGTGTGGGTAATGGTTGCTGGCAATGTGGTGTGGTAGTGTTCCCAATTTTTTCCTGAGCTCAGTGAACTATGAGTGAACTTCAGAAGTGATTTAAACTTGTACATCACATCTGTATGTCCCATTTAGATATGCTCACAGTAGCCACTGACAGGAAAAATGATGATGTTTAGTAGAAAACAAGAAGGGAAAGACAGAAGAGCTGACAAGTGATACATTTTTCTCTTTAGTAATTCACAGGCAAAACATATGTAATCTACATTGAACTGAGAAGCAAAGATTTCTAGGGTATTATTAAAGTAGGGAAACAGCCGCAAAAATACTAATCTGAATCACCTCAAAATGCTGGTGTGGTTTGTTTTTTTTCCTAAAGCAGTCTGCTTGATTTCTTTTCAGCTGTTTAATCCCATTCTAATCTTTTTCTCCTTTTTTTTTTCTTTTTTTTTTTTTGTGTGTGAGGGGGATTGCGTCACTTTTGAAATAAAAATGCCTTTTCAGAGGTGAAATGCATTTTCATTTAAAGTATGTTTCATTTCCACATTTCTAACTTAAATATTCACAGCAAACATTTCAATCCTTTTTATGTCCTTATTCCTTGCCAATCTGGGAACAAAATTATTATCATTGCGAGGAGCATCTTTTTTAAGGGTGAGAGTCCTCTACAATCTGTTAGAGATTCTGTGGAATCAGTTCAAATGCCCAACTAGGTGTCATAATACCATCAGAGCTATATGCATGTATACAAGCTTTCCAGACAGGCCTAGCTAGTACCTATACATATCCAGATGTATAAAAAAACCAAACAAACAGACAAAAAAAGGCATTAGAAGAAGATATTTAGGCAGCTTCTGAGTCAGGTGAAAATAATTGCTCTTTGTAAAGACCTGAGAGGCTGATAACTGAGGTTTTGGTTTTCTCTTAGGGGGTGCTTCCTGCTTATTCTGGACACCTTTTTCTAGACTCTCAATTTCTTCTAACTTATCACCTCTGGGAAGAAAAAAGCCAGTGACAGGGCAATGTCTCCTTTAATGTTGGATGTTGTGTTCTGTGCTACGAGAAGGATTTGTGACAAATGAGGGTAAGAAGGTCACACAACATTTGTGCCTTAGGAATAAATCAAAGATAGGGAAAATAAGTGCGTGAATCAAAATGTGTGTACCTAAGAGGAAACCTATGTTATTCCATGGATTCAGACAACTTTGATCAGTGTAGAGAACTGATAAATAAAGGTCTGTTTCTAAAGGTCTACTTCTATTCATCAACTGTTTTATCAACTCATAAAATATCAAAATCAATTTAGCATTACTTAGCAATAGAGGAGGACTCTGTATGGAGGACCTTATGTTTATACTGTGATTTAAAAATGGTCATGTGGTCAGTCTGTGTCTCCAGTTCAGAACGTGCATTTCCTTGCAGGACTCAGAGTAAACAGAGAGAATCAGCAGAGGTCAGAGATGTGTCAAGGTGAACAAAGTTTTGTGCACTTACTGTCTGTTGAGACATCTGCTAACTTTCCATTCAAAAATTTGCTATGCAGACTATACTCTGATCAAATTCCTACTTTTCAGTTTTAGGTTCTCCAGATAGTTTCTTTATTCTCAAAGAAATGTAAGGTCTGCACACTTAGACCACTTTAGAAAGAAAGTACATCACTCTGAACAGTAACAGTGGGGCTGTAACTCAGACCCTCCGTTTTTTGGAAAGGGACAAAAGTCTTCCCTTTGAATCAGATGAGTGCAGCAAGGTATCTGCGTACAACTGTATCCTGAAATAACACCAGGAATTATTTTTCCTTCATTTGCTTTCCAATTCCAGGGATTTATGTTGCTTTTCCTTTCCTTTAGTTGTTAAGAAGAAAAACTCTCAATGCCCAAAAGGAAAGCTTTTTAGGCCTGGTGTCTTGCTGGTTTTGCTCTCCTTAAATTGGATATAATGTTGTGGTCTAAAGTGAGAGCATCCTTGCATTTCTGACGAGGAGCCAGAGCCCTCAGTTGTTTTTCAAATTGGCAGGCACTGTGTAACTTGTAGAGAAAGTGAAGTGCTTGTCCTTGCTTACATGATTCATTATTATTTTTCCCAGTCATTATGAATTGAAATAAGCCATCTGTTATAATAACAGTGCACTAAGAAACATGGATTTAACTAGGAATAGAAACAAATGTCACATAAAAATGAGTTTGGAGACCCACATACACATCCAAATTAGATAGCACAATAATAGCAGCAATGAATATGTACATAAAACTTGTTTTGGGAGAATATTTACTATTGTTTACCAAGGGAGACACAGTAGGTTGCTACCATTTTAAATTGATTAAGACAATCTATTTACTTGAAAAGAATAAATTTTACTCACTGTCCTTCAATAGTGAATCTATGTATTCTTAGACAAATAAGGCAAGTAAATCTGAACTTGGATACTAAGTATATTTATCTTTATCATTTTAGGTCAGTATTAAAGTCATTTCCAAACCAGCTTGACAATAACTGAAAATCACTAAAAATCTCTAAAGTTTTTTGCCTGTATAGGGTTTTTGTCAATTATGCATTGAAAGTAATCTACAAAAAAAAATTGCTGTGTCTGAGAACAGATCTTAACTATCCTGCAGAGCTCAGCTGGATGGTTTATTGTTTGGGAGGTTTGTCATGCTCCCTTGACTGTTCTTTGAAAGATTTATACTTGACACTAAGAGCTAAGAATTTTATCAGAGCTGTACTTTTTCTCTCCTTTTACAAATATTTTCAAAATCATTATTTAGAAGTTAAGAAATCTAAAATGTGTTCTAAGGAGGCAGTTTTCATAAGTACCATTAGATGTTGTGATGCTGTATGCTGTCTTCCCACTTGCTATTTTCCCAATCCTCGCCTTTATTCTTCTAACTTACATACAACTTCTTTAGGTCAGAATTAACATTTGTTCTGTGTTCATGAAGAGTCTGATATGGAGAGATCATCAACAGTTTAAAAGTCTATTTCAATGCACTAACAGAGAAGGGCTGTGAGATCTCATTCAATAAACATCTGCAATGCTTGTAATTTAAGCTCTCTACCAAGAAACTCTTTGGGTACCTGGCCTCCCAGGATAGTTAGGGTTGGTTTGTTGGGTTTTCTTAGCTCTGTGTGAGGAATCCACATGACATGGTGAAACTGGGTACACACACCACAACAGGCAGACGGTCCAACTCAATTCTGCAAAGTCTAACAGAAGGGAGAAAGGAGCACAACATAAATTTAAATTCTTATACTTAATAACTTAAGTCAGGTTCAGGAAGACAGGGTCCTGTTGAAGACCTGAGAAAGAATTAATGTATTTATTTCCTCTGTAAACATGTCCTGTAGAGAAGGATGTATGGCGTTAACTCCTTCTTCTAAGGGAATTATAATCCATGCTTTACTCTCTTTTTTGTTAGGAAAAGTAAAGCCTGAAACTAAATTTACAACCACAGGCATGTTATGTAATGTAAATGTTCCCTAAGATTATGATAAAATTCTGCAGCAGAGCCAAAAAGTGCAGGTTGTTAAACGAGGTTTATCTTTTCCCTCTCATCTTTGAATTTGTCATTTAAATCAATATGAATTTTTACTTGGAATTCACTGGGAGAAAAAAGAAAAACAAACAAACAACAGTTTTTCTCTTTCCTAGCACCTTTAGTTTTTGGTGGATATTGCTGTTGGTTTGAGGTGGTTGTGGGTTTCTTTTTTTCTTTTTGAGTAATGGATTTCTGTTAACAGTCCTCTTTTTATTCTTACCAAACAACTGATGACAAAATAATTTCATCAGCAGGAGATAGGCTTTGTCACAATCTACACCTGGAATCTGAATCCTGTACTCTGGGACAGATTGTGCTGCAAACTAACAAAAGCTCAAGATACTTATCAAGTTATGCTAGATCTTGTTGTAAATTTCAGAAAAAATATCAGTATTTGCCAAGTGGAACTGAGGTCTGCACTGACTTGGTGAAATTCCACTGGTCAGCTGCTTATTTTATTCAGGACACCTCTATAAGCAAGCAGAACACCTTGTCTCACCATCACAGGTCTGGTAGACCAATTTTTTTGTCTTCTATACTTGGAACATAGGTGTCTGTGCAACACATAATGCTCTTGCTATCAGATACTTTGTGGTTCTTCTCCATCATTTATTCCAAAGGAGAAACAGCCTCAGAGGAGGCTCTTTCCTTTTTAATGGTTAATGGCTTTAAATTAGAGAAAAATGGATTTAGATTGGATGTAAGGAAGAAGTTCTTTACCATGAGGGTGGTGGATCAATGGAACAGGTTGCCCAGGGAGGTGGTTGAGGCCCCATCCCTGGAGACATTCAAGGCGAGTCTTGACAAGGCTCTGAGCAACCTGCTCTAGTTGAGGATGTCCCTGCTCTCAGCAGGGGGGTTGGACTAAATGACCTCTAGAGGTCCCTTCCAACCCAGACATTTCTATGATTCTATGATGTTGTAGAGGACAGTGTCAAAGGCCTTGCAGAAGTCCAGATAGATCACATCCATAGTTCGTCCCTTATCCACTGATACAGCACTGATCACAATATGAAGCATACTTGTAAAATGTATTTCATTCATTATATAATATCTGCAAAGATTCAATTCACAATTCTGATCTGCACATATTTTTTCTGAATAAATTTTAGGTTGATAAATCAGCTAATGACCTTCCTCAATACTCTACTTGGGAATGGGTAGTAGTAGTTTAGTGGTGAAAGGATGAGATATACAAGGTGCCCGAGTATCTGTTCAAAAGAACTTATGAATACATAAATACGTGACTTTTTTCCTTGGAAACTTCATTACCCATGTGTTTAATACCTACAGGTTAATTCGGCAAACACCCACATGCACACACATAGTCACATATAAGTCTGTAAGGGAGAGCATGAGAACCACTTGCACAGAGCATGCACATAACCAAAATGGTCTCAGACATGGTAACCCATCTAATAAATGACAAGCTAGCCTTCAGGACCCATAACCAAATTCTGGTCCTGAGATTGAAAGCAGACTGTGGGGGTTATTGTCAGTTGTAGGGCAAAATACATCAGTGATCCCTCAAGTGTGCACAACTATCTACACGTACACACCTTCCATGTCCTCCAGACCCTCCTATATTAATGGAACTTCTTGGAATGGAAAGGATACCTTAATGTGGTCTTGCTGTTGTACTTAATTGTCAGCTATCATGCTGTTATGTTAGACATTCATCTTTTATCCTTGTTCAGCTCCAATAATAATGTGTCATCTAAGACTCTGATTCTTAATTAGAAATCATACTGCTATTCCTCACCTCTCTTTGCTATGCCCTGCTGTGACTTTTCTGTCAGTCTGCTCTTCTCTGTGATATGATACAAGGTGGGGGAGCACAGGGGTTAATGCAACTATTTACATATGGTGATAGAGTGTATAGCAGTGAATTAATGAAACTGTTTGCAGCATTTCAGAGCTAAAAAAGCAATTAGGCACCACCTCATCACTAATTTTCCTTTTCAACTTCATGTTCCTTGTGTAATTCCAATGTCACTTTTTTTGGGGGGGGGGGGCGGTGATGTTCAATCAGGCTGGATTTGGAGGGACTAGAAGTTGGTAGACATAAAAATTACTTCTTTAGAGTTCTATTTGTGAATTTCATGGCTTGTTTATGAAACAGACATATAAAATTCTCTCCCCTTATAGTTTTTTGCATTTCTCCAAAGTGGTCACAGCACAAAACTAAGGAAAAAATAATGTATGGTTACCCTTTTGATAATAACTGCATGTATAAAGTGCTGAGTGCTATCTTTATAGAGAATCTAGACCTACCAGAGTAAGAAGAAAAATTGACTTGACTTGCAGGAGGTCAGAATGCCACCCACAGAAGTGCCTGATTGCCAGACAACACTGAGTTCCCATTGTCCAAAAATTACTGCCATTTCTGATACCTAACATAGGTCAGTCAAAAAGTAAGACACTGAAATAAACAGTGAAGACGGAGAAAGCCGGATCCTTACCTCATGCCAAATGGCATCACTCTGGGAGCAATTATACAATGATGATTTATACCAGCTGAGGAACTAGATACATGACTTTGCATGTACAGTACACATGTTGTTTTCTTTATATTTACAGCTATACCTTTGAGGAAACTTTGATTGGGTATATAAATATTTATGCAAGATAATGATTTTAATAAGCAATTACATTCATTATTTAAATATTTTAATAACTGCTTAATTCATAAAACTGAGCACTAAAAAGTACCATCTGATAATATTATACCATTATTCCTAATAACATCTCATCCAAAGACAAATTAACTTTCTTTCTGATAGTGTTAATTTAAAATCTATCAGATTGTAACTGCAAACATAGAGACCTAGCATTTCAATGAAAGTTGTAATAGAAGGGAATGAATCCCAGAGCTTAGAGCATGTTCTCATCAGTTACAAGCACGAGGCAATATAGAAAGAAATAAAAGATGCAGTCAATAGCCTTTTAAGGATGTTTTCAAAATGTAAGAGCATATGTGAATGGCAACATATGCTGTGCCAGAGTTTGTATTAAGGGTAATGCTTTACTAAGTATTTAAGCAAATAAAATAGGAACAATGTGTTCTTCTCACTTTGAGTCAAAATGACAGTATCTCAGTATAGTAAACCTGATTCAGGTCAGAATGAAATTTACTGTAACTTAGACAACATGCAAAAACATCAGGAACAATTCAACCTCCTGCTGTTCTCCAACTGGCTGACTCTACTTCCAAATGAATTAGAATCGCAGACAGAGTCTCAAAACAGAAAAAAACTCAATATTATATTCTCAAGCCATTCTGGGGATCATCCTGTCCCAGGTGGGAGACAGAATCTGCTTCATCAGTTCATTCAAGCTTGGATTGGCAATGGATCATATAATCTTTTGGATGGGAAGGGACCAACCCCTTGGCAAAGAGCAGGGACATCTTCAACTAGATTAAGTTGCTCAGAGCCCATTCCAATCTGACCTTGAATGTTTCTTGGGATAGGGCATACCCCTGGGTAACCTGTCCCAGTGTTTCAACACACTCATCATAAATAAAAATTCTTCTTTGTATCTAGCCTAAATCTACCCTCTTTTAATTTAAAATCATTACCTCTTTTCTTATTGCAACAGGCTTGACTACAAAGTTTCTCCCCATCCTTCTTCTAAGCCCTCTTTAAGTACTGAAAGGCTGCAATAGGTCTCCTGGGAGCATTTGCTTCTCCAGACGGAACAATCCCAAATCTCTCAGCCTGTCCCTCAGGCTTGTCAACCACAGCACTGAATCTCAATGAGGACCTAGTGCCAGTAAAAGGAAGATCCATTAGAAAGTCTTGTCCAAGTTGCACTGGCACTGGAGAGAAGAGCTGACTGTGGTGTGGCACTAGCTTCACAGAAATATAGGACCATCTTTTTATAAAAATGTAAGAACCTACCAAGAGTGCTCTGGCTCAGTACCACACAGCAGCAAGTGGTTCTCTGCAACCAAAAAAACCAAAAAGTGCTGCTGCACCTAAGGAATGGTTGAGGGGTAACAGGTAAAGAGGGAGAGTTCTTTAACAAGACCTTATTTCATCAGGTCACTAGATTATTTTGCACGCTGGGACTTGAATGTATAACAATAATGCATTTCCCTGGAAATACAATTTCTTTTTAAGCTTAATTGTGCTGTGTCTTCACTTAATAAATATCAAAACTGTGATAACGACAGAATTAACATTGCCAATTTAGATCAGAATGAATATCGCCCTGAAAAGAGTCCAAAGCAAACAAATTTATGCTGTGTTCAGAAACCTGTCAGAAAGACGTTGGAATGTACATTAGTCCTTAGCAGAAGTGAGTGCAGAGTTTATCCATCATAGTCTAGACGAGGGATGCTGAAGTCACAAGAATTTATGGAAAGGAGAGAAGGGACCCATAGGCGCACATGAGCAGAGACAGGGTTCCATTTTTCAGTGAAGGCAATACAGTCACTTAAAGTAAGAAAACAACCAATAAACAAAACCAGGCAGTGATAGCTCTTAAAGTTCTGAATCATTACTGCTCTGAATGTGGAATAAATAAGTAGTATTATTTTTTATGTAGAATACACAATAGGTAAGTATTTATGAGTATTCTCAGTTACGGTGAAGCTAAGGAATAGCACCTTGGTTCTGAGCCATGCAGACATGAGAAGAGAGACTGGGTTTAAATCCAAGACCAAACAAAATGAATGAGAATTCTACCATTGATTTCAGATGGATGAGGATTTAATGCCTTGTTCCCACCCAGAACCTTACACTGTAAATTAACTTCTCAACAGTTTAATGCTATCTCTCCTTAGAGTGCATCTTGTCACATTTGTATAGAATGGCCACTCTATACTCAGAGTAAAATGCTGAGAACTGTGAGTCATTCTTATATGATAAACAGCTCCTTAGGACTACAGAACTAAAGCTAGGCAGGGGAGTTTAGCTGCAATCCAGCTTCACTGAATAGTTCCAATCATCTGCTCTAGATGTTTGTATAACCATACATCTCCTCCTCCATTTAATTCAGATTTGTAGGTGCAGTGTATTCTTCCATGGTTTATTCTGAGAAAAGACAATTACGATACTTTTATGGTGGTGTAATTGCTCTATGATAGCTAATAACAGTGCATCTGCAATATCATAAGCAAGGTGTTATAAAATCCAGGGCAAACAATTAGATCCTCTGTTATATCTCAGGAAGTTATTTCAGAAGTGGGATGAGGTTCAGTCATTTGTGTAGACAGAAGCTATTTTACCTTTGGTAATGTAGGAAGAAGATAGCTTATCTAACCCTTCACAGTAACAATCAGTTGTTTTTAGAAAGTCTGTCAAAACAAAAGCACTGTAAAAGCTACCTACAGCTTTGACATAAAAAGCAAAGAAAAAAGAGAAGATAACTGAATGGGGGAAAGCAGGTCTCCTTGAAAAAACTGATGGCACTTACACATTTGCTCTTGTTTTTTCACCTAGCAGCTCTGTTGCTTTAAACCCCAGTACTGCAATTTGGGATCCACTGTCTTTTGAGGACTCGGGTTCCTATTGACTGTGGATGACAGTTACACTACAGACCAAACTTTCTCATAAATCATGCTGTGAGTTAAATGCATGCTTATTTATTTGCAACCACCTTCTAAGACCCTGCTTCCTTGGAGGACACTACTCTTCCCACAGCTACAGCAAGTGCTGAGCAAAAGCAAGATGCTAAATGGAGGAAGTATGGCCATGCTGCCTCTCAGGAGGACAGATGGGGAACAGAGGCATATTTAACTAAAGACAATTCTTCCCTCTGCCAGAAAAGTCATATACTTTGAGGGCTGTCTCCCTTTCTGAGCTGTCTCATATTTTGACTGAAAGATGAGCATTTAAAAATATTTCTTTTCACAACATGAGTGGTTTGCTTGTCACATACAAACTCATTTCAGACAGACTATCTATTCACTGGCTCAAAATATTTATTTTGGGTAACTGTTTTATAAACTGCTCCCTAGAACATTTTTGGATAATGCCATATGTACTAGCATAGAAAGAAAAAACCTGTCCTCCAATGAAGTCTTCCATCGTGAGCTTTTCTGGCTCCCATGCAAAAAGATACCTGCTTTTTAAAAAAATATTTGGTTACACAACCTCTTCTGAATTGGTCTTTTAGTGCTGGAACTCCTGTAAATTCAAGTGGAACATTAACATTACACATGAAATTATTTTAAACTGTCTGAGATTATAGTTCTTGTGATAGAGCCAGTCTATGAATCCCACCTTCTCCACCAATCTGACGTGCTCAGCCTTGCCTTTCTAGGTAGGTGGACTTGCCGCAGGATTTATCCAGTGGGTTTCCTTTTTTCATGACAGTCTGAACTCAGGGTTGATATCAAGCTTAGCAGTGTGCACACTGGACTGTGGAGTTGAAGGGCAAGATTTATTGTTTGAAAATAGGCATTTATGGTTCTGCAGGTTGTCTTACCTGGCCTTAACTTGTCAGTCAATGAGGATAGAGGGCTCCTATATATCCCATGTCATTCCTGTCATGGCAGATGATCTGCTTTTCTAGTATGGTGCCCACACACACGCCACTGAATCCAGCCC
Source organism: Chloroceryle amazona (assembly GCA_027560015.1). Taxonomy (NCBI): domain Eukaryota; kingdom Metazoa; phylum Chordata; class Aves; order Coraciiformes; family Cerylidae; genus Chloroceryle; species Chloroceryle amazona. The sequence goes on along the minus strand of JANHFX010001545.1, from coordinate 21,138 downwards.
TCACTGTCCAACACCTCAAATCAGTGAAGGCAAGTAACAGTTTTCCTTTACATAGCTTGAAAGACTTCTTTGTACCTTCCTTAATGAGTTATCTATTGGTAATCACATTCTAATCATGTATCTGCCATTTACTTTGGCTTGTTACTTTACTTCATAAACTCAGAGTGCTCCCAAACATTAAAGCTACACATCCTCAGGTGAGGTCTCTCTAAGTGATATATTTATACCTATTCTGTTTGTACCACATCACCAACGACATCTTGTAAAGGATTTGACACAGAAAGTTCAGCCTGATGTTCACACTCAGGTTCTTATTAAGATGGACAATGACAATAATTAGAGATTATATTTTTAAGGCTTTTTATTGCCTTGTTTAAGCCGGATGCTTATATTCCTGTCTCTCTCCCTATTACTATGGTGGAGAAACAGCTGTAGACTATGTCCAGATGTCCTTCTCATCCTTCTGTATTTAAAAGGATTTCATAAACTCCAGATAGGATATGAAGTTATGTGTTTTCCATATCTGCACTCCTGAGTAAAAGAAAGATACTAAGGAGGGAAAAATTGAATAAAACCCAGAAACAGCAAGAAATAGCAATATTGTGTTCTCCAAGCAATATCTTCAATTATTCATTCACTTTAATTATTTGTCATTTTCATCTATCTTGACAGCTTGTGAAATTAAATTCTTCAGATGATACAGCTTTTTTTTTTGCATTTACACTTTGTCTGTTTTATAAAATTATGTGTTGCAGAATGGAGTATTTGCTAGTTAGCAAGAATAATCATTTATCTTATTGTAATTTAATGTCATTACCCATTAGCCAGTAACAATGATTGGCAATTCAATTTTCTTTGCAATAAAACTAATTAATATTCACCTCATTACCTACTGTTCAGATACTTCTAAAAGCAAAACCTGAGACTCTTTTAGCAGCAGGTCCTTAAAAGGAAAAAAAACCCACATAATTTTATGACATTTTAAAAATGTCATATGAATATATGAAAAATATGTATGGAAACTGGCATTAGAGTGACTATTTCAATTAGGAAATAAATAATAAAAATAGTATCCCCTTTTAGGTAACCCAGATTCATTTCTTCTGGAGACTTAGACTAGTTTGAGCCAATTGTAATAGCATCATATGCCTGCAAAGAAGGAGGTAAGTTTGTTTCTCAACAAGTGCACATGACTTCACCTTTGAAATGGAACATATTTGCTTAACAATCTATGTCAGTGTTTTCTCTATTACATCATCAAAATCAATCTTGTACAAAACTCTCTAAAAAGTTCTTAAAGGTTCTATGAATAATTCCCTCTCATTCATAAAACAGAAACATAACAAATATAATATTAGTAGTATCAGGTGACTGAGTGCCAAGACATCTGACTAACCCCAGTTATTTTTCACTTTCTTACTCATCAGTTTGTTTCCTGATGACATTGTAATATTCCAAACTTCAGCAGAGTTCCAGAAAGCTGCAATAAGAACTTTACAGGGAAAAGAAAATGGAAAGAAATAGCCAGAAAAATATATATCCATCACATCACTCAACCTATAGCAGAGCATAAACCCAAGGGTTGGAAAGGGGTTGCTGGTAACTAATAACCAATTCTTGAGTGACTCAATTATATCTGGTGGTATATTTTATCTTAATGCAAGGTCCATTAAGAACCAGTCTAGATTAAGACTGGTTAGCTTCCAGAAATTTTTATTCAAACAGACCATATTAACTTATATTATGACCTTCTGTTAAAACAAGCTGTTAATTAATAAACAATATACTATTTATTTTCCTTCATTACAGTCATCATTGTCATGTAAATGATGAATCATGAGTATTTCTGCTCCCAGGTCAGGGTTTCCAGTGTTAATATTTTGGGTTATTGCTAAAGTTATCGCTCCACTGTGGATGTAATAAACTATTTGTGTCTGAGTATCCTATTATCACTTGGAGGACTTATTGTAATAGGTATCTCTGTTGTCGTCCTGAGCAATATATTTTCTTAAATGAATGACAGTAAACCTGCTCTTCCTTCTTAGAGTCTATCATAGCTAGGGACCAAAAGTGGCCTGTCAGAGCCCGCTTTGCTTGGAGAGGTACCCAGAAACTAGACATAGGAAAGGAATTCCATGTATAAAACATCTAGCAAGGTTTATGGCTATAATAAGAAAAGTAGTTGGCATATAGATGCACTTACTGTACATGGACTTATCTCATTGTGACACAGTGTAATATTCTGCAAACATGTTAGACACTTGGGGCTAATGATTTCTAATAAAAAAAACCCAACAACCTACCTGAATTTTGTTCACTTTGAATGTTCACATGGTATTATTCACATGAATATTGATGCCCATAACATAGAGCAAGCTCTGCTTTTGACATGATGTGTTTGAAACTTAAATAGGTGGACAAAGGCTAATAGAAATTAAAAAAATAGAGTGAAAAATAACATGACAAAACACTAATTTTTTGCTTGTAAAGGTTTACGTTGCAGTGCTCTTCCAATATTCCTGTAAACAAAACCCTTCAAACAACAAGCACTCATAAGAATGTAAATGAATAGGAAAGAAAAAGGGGTACAATCATGGTCAAAACAAACAGCTGCTCAAAATTCAAGTATACATTGCAAACATAGCTTTGCAGAATTCAAGCAGCTTATCTGTTGTGTTACATCATAATCAAAGAAACCTGAAGTTCTCCCTGCGTTCTGTACTTGTAAGGAGGTTGACCCATGACATTCAGGGTGTCTAGCAAAGGATTTTAGAGAAATGTCAACAGCAGGTTGATATATTTATTAAAACCTTCTTTGGTACTTAATAAAGAAAAAAAAAAATGTGAACAAGTTCCCAGTAGCTGAAGAGGCTGACATTTTAAGAAGCTTCTTTAGAAAATACAATTTATTAACTAATTGTATTGCTTTTCCATTTATTATTGTCTGACAAGGTTGATATTAATAAATGACAGTCATGAATTTAGAATCACTTAGAAACTAGGATGTCATCTGTCCAGGTGCCCACTTACAAAGGTCATCAGACCTTTATGCTCAATAGCCCACCCTCCAATTAAGCACTTGCTCAGCAAGGCAAGTTTATTGTATACTGAATTTATCTCTAGTTTACAACTTGTCAACTTGTCTTTTTAATAACTTAGTAGTGTACGTAGCTCTCTCACCTGTGATTTTCCTGACCTGTGGATTTTATTCTGTTCGTTGTACTAGAAAATTTCCTAAGCATAGCCCTGGAATCTTAGAAAATCTACAAATACCTAGTCTGTAACTTAGGTTAAAAATGTTAGTTATTTTTTTGTTTTTTTTCTAACAGTAAATGCAAGAAAGCCATTCATTACAGACAGCTAACAGATAATTGCTGTGTTGCTGTGTTTAATTCCATTAAAAAGTAACTCTATGAATATTTATAAATTTAAGTGTGCAGAGAGACGTATAAACAAAGTACTATGTAATGTCACTTATCTGCCAAGCCGTATTGCAACGAGTGGGTCACTTGCCAGAGTGAAGTTCTGGAAGGAATAAGCAGATGGTACAGTAGACAAAGCAGAAAGAAAGCTTTTGATCAAGACTGTTAAATGTGTTACCCAGTGGAGCTGCAATTATTTTTCCTTTATAGCAAAGGAAGCCATTAAATAATTTACTTAACTCTTGTTATTGCAGTCGTTTCAGAGCCTAACAGCACATTGGTGCCTCTGGACTCTTGACTATTTAGAGTGCTTTGTTCATTAAAATTGAAGAAGGGCTTTCTTTCCTTATGTGTATTGTGCACCATACATGTTCTGCGTAGCTTTGTAGGTTTTGCTATGTAGAAACAGACAGACCTGGCTCTAGGGTTTTCATTGCTCAAGGCAAATTGGAAGCAATCCCTATCATCACTCATGACAAATGATCAAATTTCTTGAATGATGTGTATGGAGAATGTTCCTGAAGTATCTAGGAACCTTAATGCTTTCTTCTTCTGAATTATGACAGTGAAAGGAAACCTCTTTTACTGAATGACAATGGATTGATGAAAGTCTTGCAGCCCCCTAAATCAGTCACTCAAAGGAGAGAATCTCCTTGAGAATAGAGAATAAGTTTAATTACTTAGCCATTGTGAAAGAAACACAGCATATTCTGGGATATGTTGGATGTTCCACAAATACCTGAAGACATTTTTTCTGTTTAGAAGCTTGCAGAATTTATTAGAATGGGTTAGTTCTGAACTGGATTCTAACTGATGAGAAGGAATTTGTTAAATTCAGACTGTGTGGTATAGGACTTTAAATTCTCATTGGAAGGTTATTTATGTGAAAGTGGTCAACCAGAGAAGGATGCGAGTAAATTTGGAAAACCTTTTTTTTAAAAAAACAAACAAACAAGCTTCAAATATATCAGAAACCAGCTAAGCATATTCCCCTGAATGGTAGTCTTAATAAGCAAAGAACTAGTTTTATAATGACATTAGTACATTTCCTTAGAACTATATAAAAAGAAGGAAACAAAGAAGAAAATAAATATTATGGCAAAATGGAAGCAGAATCAATGTTTAGAAATGCTACAAATGACAATGAGAAGGTGCTCTGCAAGTGTCTTAAACACAAGAGGAATACAAGGTGAGTTGATTTCATATAACAGTGGAGGAGAGCAAGTAAACTCATAAAGAAATTTGTGACAAGTAGTTAGATAATGAGAAAACAAGAGCAAAGTCAGGAACACAAGAAAAACATATTATTTTATTTTGCCAGAGAAACACAATCACAGCATCAGGGCATTTGATGAAGTCATCACAGTATTTTGGAACTAGTTACACAGGACATCAAGCATGGACAATAACTTTGGAGAATGAGATTAAAACTCAATATTTTCAGTAGATAGGGAGGTGAAATCAATCAGCTCAAATTCAACTCACATTGTACACTTTAGAAAGCAAAATAGAAATGTCAAAACCATAGAACAAGTTGTTAGACTTCTAGAAAACTTGGAGAAAATAATCCTCCATTTCTAAAAGACAAGTTAACAAATACAGCTTAAGGTGAGTTTGGTTGGTTGGTTGGGGGGAGGGGGTGTTTGTTTTGTTGGTTTGATTGGGTTTTGTTTGGTTTTGTTTGGTTGTTTTTTTTGGGGGTTGGTTGGTTGTGGTTTTTGTTTGGGGTTTTTTGTTTGTGGGGGGTGTTGTTTGTTTGTTTGGTTTGTGGGAGTTTTATTTTTATTTTTATTTTTTGTTCCTATGCAGTGCAAGAGTAAAAGGGTCTTGGGAAAAGACCAGGTGCTTAAACTTCTCTTTAAGCACTGGAATAACATCAGGTAGAATACAAGCTTCTGTCTTTGGAAAGTGATTGATGAACTGGAGAAAATTACCTATGCTAAAAAAAAATAAAAAAATATGAAGTTATTTAGAAAATATGAACTATGAGGGAAGGCTGAAGGGCTTGTAATATTAAGCTTAGGGAAAGAAAGATGAAGACAGGATGTGATAACAACCTTCTTGAATACAGTAAGTTTTAATAAAGTAGGCAAAGATCAATTGCTCTTGGGCAAGTAGACAACATGAATTTACACAAGCTGTAAATGAAAAAGGGTGAACACTCAAAAAAACACAAACAAAAAAAAAAACCCAAATAAACAACCCAAAACTCCAAATTCAAACTTGCTTTGAAATCCTTCTGTCTTTCTGGAGTTAGTATGAGATTTCATTTGTTGGTGTGGTCCTTACAGTCTCCTACTAACATCTGTCATAGAATAGGTACTGACTGCAGCGACTCCAATTTCCCCCCATGAGCTTTACATACCAGTCAGACCCTGATGCATTCCCTGAAATCTGATCCCACTGCTCTGCAGCAGCTGCTGTGAGCAAGAGGAAACCAGCACTTCTCAGGGATGTAGGAGTGTGGAGATTTCACCCATTGAATGTCAGCTTACTAATAACATGCTATTCACTACTCTATGTGCTTGCACAGATGATACGTTCGAAGTAGAGGAATATATTGCAGAAAGTCATGATATGAGATAGATTTCCAAAATGTTTCTTTTTCATGTATCCATCAGCATCACAGATTTTCCTTTTTATTCTATTTATGTTGTTTCTTGGATCATCCTGTTCTCTATATATTTGTTTTAAAATATTATTTTAATTATCATTTTATTTTAAACAATTACATAGTTGTTAGCCTTGCTATCTTTGTGAAAATAAAATCTTTTATTTTGAAATAATATATTTTGAAACTTCTTGATATATTGCTTACAGTCTTCTCTCCCTCCCTCACCTTTAACAATAAGCGTATCTGAACAACTGTTTTGGTAATGTGAATGGTCTAAATTTTCATTAACTGGCCTTGAAATAAATAGAAATGTTGATCTGTTATTATCTTTAACATTTGAAACTGGGGATGAAATTTGTAAAGTAAAAAGAAAAGTTATGTTATGTCAGACCAAATATCTGCCAAAATAGCTTGCTTTTTTTTTTTTTCCCCAACATTACCCCAAGGTAGCTTCCAAAAATTTATGTTTCAGATACTTCGTGAGCCAGAGGTGATAACATCTACTTAACACACCTTGCTATATTTCTTCCCCATGAACTTGTTTCCCTTTGGTTGCTAGAACTTCTAGCATTCACAGTGTACTGCAGCAAGAAGCACTGCAGCTCAAACAAGTGAGGTATAAGGGAAGCTGCTTTTCTGTGTGGTGGATTGTTTTTTTTTTTTTCATCTGCTCACAGCTAATTACATCTGATGCCTCCTAGTTCTTCTACTGGAAGAGACAGTGGATAATCAATCTCTTTTTGCCCTCGCCAGGCATGATTTTCCAGACTTCTATCAAATTCTCCTTCAGCTGTCTTTTCTTCAGCAGGATAAGTCCTTGTCTACCCAGTCAAAGTAAGGAAAGTATTCAATATTCTTTTTAATCTTTGTTGCCCTTCTTTGAGCCTTTTTGTAGAGGAAGATGAGAACTGCATGATATGGGTTTATGCTGGAACATAAATGTTTTCTATTTGATCTCTATTCCTTCTCTAATAACTTCTAGCATGCTATTCTCTTTTTTTTTTTTTTTTTTCTCTTTCTGAGCTATGGAAAGTAACTGAATTAGACAGCATAACCCCAAGATCTCACTTTGCACCTATATTGTGCAATGCAGAACCCCTTATTTTATATGCAAAATAACATTTTTTCACTCATGTGCATTACATAATATTTACCTAGCTTCAGTTATATTTATCCACTTTGTTGCCCAGATAGAATTTTGTACTATCTTTAGGTCAACTATTGCAGCCACGGTCTTTTGTTTTCAAAACCTTATAACTGTATTTTCAGCAAAAATTGTCATATACATTAAGGACTTTATTTTAAAAAAATCAGACTGACTCCTGATTTGCTGGTTTCCTGGTACTTTTAATGGCTTGTATTTCCCTGGATCATTCATAGTATGTTTCTTGAAAATTTGTCATCTTTACTGTATCTGCTGCTTTCTTGTTCTCAGGTATGAAAGTGGTTTTAAGTGGTACTTTATGTACCACTGAGAGTTCTTCACCCTTGTGGTCCTTGAACTTTTGAGTTCTTAGGTAAATGCTGATTGATGCAATTTGTTCCTGTTCAATTTTGTTCTTTGCTCTGCAACATTTATTGACACTTCAATTTAAATCAGATCTTCAGTGAATACCCAGTAATGAAGAGTTCCTGAGTGGGAATGTCCCCAAGCTCTTCCAACAACGAATACAAAGGCAGAAAATTAATTTGGTTTTCTGTTTGGCCTTTTTTTATCTGAGTGTTCCTTTTATGCCTTTATTATCTATTGACTCTAGAGACTTTCTAGAAGGCTTTTTACTCCTAATATATTTGAGGTACAATATATTAAGTGTATAAAAACTACTTTTCAAGTGCCAGCTTTATTTGGTCCATCTTATTGTGTCTCTTACATTCAGCTTGCCAACACCTGTATTCTTCCTATTTTTCCCATTTGAAGAGAACCATAGATTTTTCTGAAAGCTTCTACTTAATTTGAATGACCTGCCTTCCCCAGCAGTTTAGCCATACCTTCTTCCTTTTTCCCTTTCTCACGTCTTTTCTGAAGTACCTTCACTTCATGCCTTAAAATATCATTATGTAGCCTAGATGAAGGCTGCAAAGACTTAACCCCAGCTCTTTCCTCTTAGAAGAACTTTAAGACCAAGAATATGAAAATATTTAAAGCTTTAAGAAAGTGTTTGTGGTCATCATACCCATAGCAATTAATGAAAAACAATTTCATTGTGTGCTTATCTGGGTGCTTGGAATTCAATACCCAGCAGTAGTTTAGTTTGATGGATCAGTTCAGAACATCTATACATAGAAACAGTGCTTATATCAGTGGTACCTCAAAGAGAACTAGACCTTTGGGTTTTTTTTCCCTGAGATCTTCCTTCCAGGCAAAGATGACAGTTTAGACAAAGATGGAGAGTTTTGTTTCCAGAAAGTCTCTTTCCAAGACGTTTCCGGTTTTGTCTTACAGAAGTGCGCGATTACACAGGTCATAAAAAGCTATAACATTAAGGCAAGTGTAGGAGGGGAAATGTAGTTTTACACAGTCATACCTCTTGTAATTATAGTTACAACAAACACTAAAAAAAAAAATAAATACCAAAAATAGTCTCAGAGCTCCCTCAATCAAATAGAAGAATACAAATATTTTTCTGTCAGTGGAGGAAATGTGTTTCTAAGAAGGCACAAAGACCATTCAAACCTCCCATATTTGTTCCCATTATGCCTATGAGAGCCTTGTGGCTAAATCCCAACATTTTTCTTGGAAAATATATTCCATAACAGAACAGCCATTTGTCTTAACACCCCATGGCTGCCTACAAACAAAGCGTTCTGCCAATGACTGGCACAAACTTCAAGCTGCAGCCTGAAATCAAGCTGGCCCTTTTTATTCTTTCCTCTTTTTTATAGTCTCTCAAGGGCACATCTCATAGCCTGGATGAGAGCATGGAAGAAAACAGATGGCAACACCATTTGCAGCCTGAGTACCAACAGAGGAAGCCAAAATGCTAGATTAATGACCTCATCCCATCACAAATCTTTGTTAACTCAGCTCTACTTGATTGTCTAGCATTATTTGAGGACCCAGAACTGGGCAGGCACCACTCTAACAACTGAAACCGTGATCCCAAAAGGATCTGCAGACCGTGTTCAACACTGTGTGCCCTAATAGAATCAAGGTGATAGAAAAGTGCTGGTGATGGTCATTGGTCCCTGTGCAGCTTGGGAATTTAGAAGGAAGACAACACCACCTTCACACACCCCTACTATAGAATTCGGCTTGGAAGGAGAGAACATAAAGAGCTCACTCATGTGGTTTCTCTAAGGCCTCCTTTTTCCCCAGACTATATCAGTGATATCTGTGCAAGATTCTGACTACGCCAGAGCACCCAAGATGTGATAGACTGAATTCCATAGTTGCATAGTCAGACAAAGAGCTGTTATCACAGGAGTCTCAATAGGAAGAAGTAAAACCCAGTGAGGAGTGATCTCACAGGAAGGCTGGCATCAGCAAAATATTAAATGAGATGTTGCTGTGGAGTTAGGCACACAGAGGAAGAATTCTTTGCCTGTTTTATAGGACAGAGGTTTCTAATTGTGGTATGTACCTTTCTGCTTCAATAAATAATATAGATTCTCTCAATAAATCTAGATCTCAGCAGTGAATATCCACTTCACATAGTAACTATTTTTACATATTATCCAGAAGGGATGAAAATAATGAACACCCTCTGAGCCACTGGTTCAGCCCTGGTGCAGCAGTACTACCAAAGAGTATGACGTGTTGTCACATGTTCAGATAAGATTTTGATGTAATGTGTGAGCCCAGAGTAAGACAAGATTTATAATGAGATAAAGGACATGGGATTTGCCAGGTTAGATTAGCCAATACCAGCTGCTTCAGAGGGAGAGGAGAAAATAAAAGAGAACAAGAAAGAAAACCTTTTGTCTAGTTCAAGTCATTAATCGTGGAGTGCTGAACATTAGGAAGATCTCTGCAAGGTAAGTTGATTATAAATGTTTTCTTGGTTAGCATACAGATCTGAGTTTCTAATGTATTGCTAGGGCAGTATTTCCAGAAGCATCACACTATACCCCATGGTGATGAACAATACAGGAATGGCTGCTTTTGTAGACAGCTGGTGATATCCTCCTGTCCAGGAGGTTCTGAATTGCTAGAATCCAAAAGTAGTATTCTACCATAGGAGGGCACTGGTAGCACTTCAAAGAGCCAAAGATGACTATCCCCATCTTTCAAAGCAATATTGCCCTTCTTCCAGGGAAAACCATGTAGACTGAGTGTTATATTAAAAAGATGTCCACTGATTGGTTTTGTAATACCTTTCTCCCTGAAGGAGATAGTCCTGGTTTCTTGGGATAACTCTTTCTTATGAAGCTGCCTCTTAAAACTTTTTCTTTAAGGTACATGCTATGGAACAAAGTCAAATCCAAATACCCAAAAATCTTTTTAGTGCGTGTAGCTCTGCATTTAACATTTTTAATACTTTAAGTCCTTATCACAAACCTACATGCAGTGATTTTAATGATCACTTCCTTGTCTACCTAGTGTGAATTGCATGGTTAGAAAAATAGAGCAAGTTGCCATTTAAAACAGTCCCTTGTACTTGATAGAAACTGCACTTTTGTGTCTTGTAACAACCAAGAGGCCAAATGAAGTTCAAGTCATAAAATGACCCAAATTCTTTGAGATTTTTTATGTTTGTCCCTATTTTTTCTCAGTGCTGTGCAAAGGTCAGATGGTGATTTCTTCCATTAGAAGAAGGAAAAAAGATCAGAGTAGCTGGAGTAGTTGCAATGTTTCTGTCTGGGTAAAATTCACATATGAGAAGATGATTGGCACAAAAAGGCATTTAGACCTCTGAGATTGATCACTGGGGATCTGCTGAGATCTTTGAGCTTGCCAAAGCCACTGAAAACCCAAACTCCCTCTGGTTTATACAAGCACTGTGGTCATGATTGTCCTGGAAGCAACTGGGGGCAATTTCCCCCAGTCCTTCTATGGGGTGATGTCTCCACTGACTCTAGATTTTCATGCTGTGTTTCTTTTCTCATAGAGACAATTTGATCAATTGATCTCTACCATGTCATATACAAGTCCAGGATGGATGAGGCCTTAAGCAACATAGTCTAGTTAGGAGGCATCCATGCCCATCGTGGGGAGGTTGGATTAGATGATCTGTAAGGTTCCTTCCAGCCTAAACCATTCTATGATTCTGTGATGATTCTCTTTTGCTTATTTTTCATTTTTCCTTTCTTTCCTCTTAACATTGATTGAAAAATACCATCCAAACTCTGCACTTGGTTGCATCTCATGACATCTGCTGACAATTTTTCAGTCACTGACATGTTACTCTTGTCCTATGTTTCTCATATACTGTCATTTTTCTTTTTCCTATTTTTATTATGCAATCCTTCTTTGGTGTTTCCTATGAAAACCAGTCAGTCTCATACTTTATCCCATTTGCTTCTGTAGAGACCACTTTAACTTCCTGTTCTCATTTATCTTTATTCTTATTTACCATGCTGTTTTCAATTCCCTCAATTCCATGCTTAGACCTGTTAGCTCTGATTTGCATCCTTTGCACTCATTCAATTCAAAGCATTCATGCCAAAATTTTTAATGGCATATTCTTAGCCAAGTCCTGGAACCTGTACTCTGTCTTCATCTCTGTGACCTGACAGCTGCCTTCAATACTGCCACCCTTCACGTTTTCTTGAAATATTGCCCTTCCCTGATGATTAAATGTTCTTCTAGTTCTCCTCCTAACTTTTTATTCACTCATACTTTCTCCACAGGATTTTTAGTCCCACAGACAAAACATCTTTCTTCTGTTAGAAAAATAAAATTTCTACCAGCTTCTCATGTGGCTTAAGGATGTGTACTCACCTGAGGTCAACCTAAACTTAATTAAGCATAGATTTTACATCCTAATCCCTGATAACTCTCTTTCAAAGAACAGTGGTATTCTCCACTGGTGACTAAGAAAGTCAATAGACAATACAAAGCCATCTCACACGATAATCCTTTCATGACTTTTCAAGTTTTCTATGAAGATTAAGTTTATAACATAATTTCAGTACTACTTAGGTCATTATTTATTTTTTATTTGGCTAACTAGCATCCTTCTTCACTGTTCCAATACCTCCCTGTCACTTGTTGCATCACACACAGGTTGTAGAAAGTTTTGAGTGAGGACCCTCCTTTGCTCTTTCTACAATGTCTTACAGTAAATGATCTTCCTCCCCGAGGAGGTATTTATTATGACAATCAGGGCAATAGTAAAATGCTGTTAGCCACAAAAACCTCATCTTGTGGATTGTGTGCAATCTGGTGACCTGATCCTTTTCAGGGATCTTTCTAGTTAAGAGTCTTGCCGGGAACAATGCTTGAAAGAATTTTGCCATTAGGTACTTCTACATTTCCATTAAGTACTTCTTTTACAGTAGTTATTGCAACAATTCCAGAAAGGATGGTGCATCTGGCTTCTCTATATCACTGTGTATATATAGCCCTTCTGACAGATATTTATTTTATGGGATTTCTCACATTAGACTGTAACAGTCATAGGTTTGAGTTATAAGGTCTTTTGGAGTTATTTAACATGCACAAGAAAATAATATACCTGTTGGTTATTACTCCTTTCATCTGCTTTCTGTTTTTGTCTGAACAAATTTTATGTGCCTTGTAGCAGAAATATTAACTAAGATGTAGAAATATCCGAAAAGAAATTATAACTTAAAGCCATAAGAAAACTATGAATTTACTGTGTTCCTTAGTTTGAATGACCTCTCACAGAGAAACTAAAGGGTCATTATTGTGGAAACTTTCAGGCAGAAATGATGTCACCAGAAATCATTTTAATGGAGCCTCATCTTCACATCCTATTGATTTATCTGCTAAGGATGAAGGGAAATCAATAAGCAGAATCATTTTCACATCTTTTAAACATCTGCAGTAGCCAAAAATATTGTCCAATGCAGACATGAATCACTGGAAAGAAAAATCATAGCCATTGGTAGTCATGAAAACATTTATTTCGTTATATTAAGAAGGTGATTTTCCTGTTTTGTCTACCAACTTTTGTTTGATGTATTTATACTAAAGGTGAATTTCATGCAGGGGCAGAAATTTCATTTTGTGTGAAACAGATGTTAGAATACTGAGAGTTTTGAAGTTATAATGTGAGATCTCATATAAACGAATATAGATTCATTGATGTTTTCTTGCTGCAAGGGAAGACCTCAACTGGGTTATTCACTGCTTTTAAATTAAGAGTCTCATTCCATAAAAGAGCTAAGGGAGAGATGATAGCTCTGGAATATTAATTCTGAGAACCCAAATTAGGAGCATACTTCTTACCATGGATTATTTAGAGAACATAATATTGTTTCTAATAGATATATTTCTCATTCATCTTCACCTAGCCCCTTTAAGTGGAATTGCATTTGCGTTACAAAAAATCCTACAAAATAAAGCAGATCTTTAATTATCCCATAAACCATTTAACTTTTAGACAAATGTATAAGTTAGAAGTTTTACATCTTTTATTTGTATGGAATGTGCTTCATTTCTGCTGCTATTTCTTCTCTCCAGAGCTAATTTTGATACGGTTACTGATGAGAGTAATGCTCCTGAGAAACAACAGAGCCACTGGTTTTCCAGGTAAATCCAACAACTAAGAAGAAATATACTATTGTGTATATTTCCTGTTCATGGAAACTGATCTCTTCACTAGTCGCAGTTAAAATTAAAGGGATACAAAGCCAGTATAGTTTGATTTGCAGGTAATCACGGATTACAATTTAGTAAGTGATACTTTGTCTGGTTTGTTCTAAATTCAGTTTCTCTGTTCATTCACAGCTTAACTGAACTGTCAGTTTGTCATCTCATGTAACCAGAAGTTACATAACTTTCTATAGGGATGATTATGAAAGTAGCAGTCTTCCACAGTAAAACCATCAAATCATTGGGCCAAAATGTCCTGAAGATTGAGTGTCATATCTCCTTGAGTCTCTAATTGGACCTTTACATTTCTGCAGCCTTTTGCATTCTCTATGCTCAGAGAATACAGGCTGTTATTTTCACCACCCACCTTTACAAGCAGGCTCAGCTCCAGGGAGTTTCTTTCCTCTTGGCCCCTTGCCAGATTAAAAGTGTTCCATGTCTTCCCACAAACACTGACCTCCTCACCTGCCTCCAGTTGTGATAGCTTATGCTGAAAATTGGCATGGCACCACAGCTAAGGGGTGTGCAAAGGATAAAGGGAAGGGTTGCTCCTATTCTATCTGTATAAACTCTCTACTTCAATTATGATCATCTGGCAGATGAAACACCTTGCTAATTCAAAATAAAAGAACATTTATATGAAGGATACAGCTTCCTCAAGGCTTTCCAAACTAAATTAGTATTCTTTTTAAATCTTTCTTCACTTTCTAATCTTTGAAAATCTAATAATGCATTTTTCCTTTCATTGCATTACCACATCAAAGCAAAACTTTCTGTGGATACTTATTATTCTAAGTTCACTATCTTAGTTACAACAATACTTGCATAAACAGCCTTAGTTTCTGGTTACCTCATCTGCACCATCATTTTTTCTTTATTTATCTATTTATTTTTTATTGTTCTAGAGGAATAAAGAGATCTTTTTCAAAGAAACTACCAACCAAGGACAATTCTTTAGCCAATGCTAATTATCCCAAGTAGATTGATTTAATCAGGCAATTGTAAAATGCTTTCTGGATATACTTACCACTCACTTGTTACTTCTATCAGCCTTGTATAATCTTAATTGTGTATTGAGTTGTGAAGAAAATTCAGCAAGGTCAAACTCCAGCCAAAATTTTGAAGGGTATTTGAAATTATTAATTATATTTATCGATATTTTAATATTTGGTAATACTGTCTAATATATAGACTCGAGAGGTTCAGTATCACAAAGGTTTTCAGCAGATATGCAGAAAGTCAATGTTATAAAATGATTGTTCTTGGTACAGATATTTGAGAAACTTTGTAACTGAACTGACCTTAATCATCATTATTCTAGCCTAGGATTGTGGAGTAGTCCTTGAACTGGACAACCCTAGGGGAGCAGAGAAGATAATCCTGATATGAGTGAGGATCATCAAAGGCAGGAGGCTGAGTGCAACCCAGCTCCAGAAACCACCTCAGATCCGCTGGCCTGTTCAAGGTCTGGGCAAAAAGAGATACCTCAGCATGGACATGAGCTTTCCATTTTTCTTCCTTCTTTTTTTTTCAGTTAGCTGTGTTACTATGGACATATAATTGACAACTTGGTTTGAAAAAAGTGTTATTAATCATTGCATTTCCCATAATAATCAATACTCCTCACAAGTACCAAAGTTATCTGCAACACAAAAGAAAACTTCTAGGAAAAAAAAAGGAGTTCTGTAGCTGATGATTGGCTGTTCAGAGAAGAATATGAGTTCTGCTCTGAAATACATGCTTTTACAGGAGCCAAGGTGCTGTTAACTCCATAACTGTAACAGTACCAGGTAGAGCACTTGCTTGTTTAAAATGGGGTTTTCATTTACAAGACACTGGGATTGTATTCAGGAGCTCACCTGGTCCCATGGCCTTAGCAAGGATCACCCTTTATTTTCATAAAGATGGTGATGTAAAACTGGAAATTCTTATGAAAGCAGAGTAAACAGACACCCTCTGACTGGGGGCTGGGGGGAAGGAACAGCAAACCCAACAACGAAAAAGCCAACAAAACCCTCTTTGTGGGTTCCAAAAAAGGTACAAGAACTTTTGAGACTATGCCAGAGTAAAAGAAAATGCTGTAGCTTGTTGAGAAACAGATATTTGATAAACAGTGTACCATGTATATTTTATTCCATGCTAACTAAATCCCATTTACATTCTTGACAAGTTACAGGTCTTACGCGTTCTAGTTAAAACTCCTGTCAGCCCAATCTTGGTTGCATTTTAAAGGGCTCAGTCTCAGAGATGGTTCTTTCTATGCTGAGTTCCCTTCCAAACTTAATTATTCTATGATTTTTAATGCACAATAATTCTGTTTTTCCTCAGATGGCTTTTTTCACACACACACAAAAATCTAGAAAACTGAATAAATTATTGAACTCATTCCTCCATTCATGCATTAAATAGTTCTTCTCAACAAAAAGGTTTTGTACCACCATTTACTGAAAAGAAGTATCTTCATGAGGTCCCCTGGGAATATCTCAGTGGTCTATTGCTTTTACATGCTTATTTTTCCAAATAGCTGTGAAGCACATTAGACCCCTGTCCCATGTCTGTGATAGTCCATTGTCAGTCCTTTGCTATTATGCACTTCTCATGTTCTCCATTTTATCCAGCTTTTCACCTCTGCAAGTGCTTTAACTCCCCCCAAAACAGCTGCTTAGTTTTCATAATTGCCTCTTGAAGTCACCTAATCACAGGAAGATAAGGGTCTGTGAAAAAGTTGTGAATAAGAAGGTAAAAATGAGAAGGGAAGAGTAAATGAAGAATAAGAAAGGAAAACAAAAGTCCACCTTTGAACTTGGAGGCCTTCCATACTGCATCTACCTCCACTGCCAAGAAGCCACAGATGTTCATCACATAAGCAGATGAAGGTGTTATTATGAGGTGTTTGTTGCTAGTTCAGAATCTTAATAATGCATATTCTCCCCAGCTGCTTTGGTAAATTTTCTTCTCTATTTTTTGATACTGTAAACTTTAAAAATACTGAAGTAGGAATAAGGAAACAAGAGATGGTTAAGTCTTACAGAAACCTCTTTAAAATAAATTCCATACACTTTTGTCTCTTCTCTTTCCCTTTCTTTTTTTCACATTCCCACAAAATGCTAAAATAAAAAGAAGCAGGTCTTGGGTTTCTAAGACTTCATGGCATCTCCTATTGAGATGGTGTAGGCCAAGACTGATAAATCATTTCTTCCAGCACTTTGGATAAGCCATTTCAAATGTTGGAATAAAGAGTTACTGCTTAGTAATACTAATACAGTTTGTTCACAGGCAATAGTGAATATATCTACTATGTAATTGCAGTATCATTGTTTTCATCCCAGTTGTATTTCTTTCCACATGTTATAAAAGACAACCTTATTTTTAAAAATATCTCTTACTATTTATTTGTTTAGGAAGACTCCTATTTGCCATCTTAATATCATCAGGAAAAGTAATCTTTTCAAAGACCATACCAGTTTGGGCTAACCAGGTACTAACAGATTTCCTTAAAGATATGTCTAGGAGTATTCTGAATAGTTGTATCTGGTTAAAACATTGCCTGTAGCATGAAAAGCTACTGATTGTAGGTACTTATTATACTGTTAATAAGAGAAAGTACTAAAAATTTTTCTAATAAGCTAAGTCTAACTTTGAGCTATTAAAAGAATTGATTACATTTCTCCCTGAGACATTCTGCTGAGGGGGAAGGAAAAATTCTTCTCTGTATTGGGCAAAATTGTGTATAATGTACCAAACAGCTGCATGAGGTTAACCTTAGTCACTGCCAACAAAATTACTGTGAGAGTATCTCACGTACTGCCTCCTACCTAGCACATCAGATAAAATGGCCAGGCTTTGAAGTAGCTCTGTGCTCTGCTTTGTATCAAAACTCTGTTTGTCTGAGAGAATGACAGCAGTAAGAAGTCCTGCACTAAAAATTAGAGGTATTTCATAAAGCTAAAGGAAAGCTAACCAGGAAATCAGAAATATTAGAAAAAAATGGCTTATGTAAAACCATCAACAATTCAAGGATTTTTTTTCTTTTTTTCAGTGCACATCCACAAAAGATGTTGACCTTCTCTAGAGACTTTCAAGACCCATCTGGATGCGTTCCTGTAAGACATGCCCTATGTGATCCTGCTTTGGCAGAGGGGTTGGACTCGGTGATCTCCAGAGGTCCTTTCCAACCCCTAACATTTTGTGATTCTAACAGATGCTCCAACTGAAGAATGGATTCATAAAGCCCATACATATGGTCCTTAATGGCTCCCAGTGATTTTTTTTTCAGCCTGCAGTTAATGACAAAGACAAATTTAAACCTGAATGAAATTTCAAAATGGTTAGAGATCTGCTAGTGACAGCCTTGGTAAAAGATACATCATAAAAATCAGTATTTTGAATATGA
The DNA here is from genome assembly GCA_027560015.1 of Chloroceryle amazona. Taxonomy (NCBI): domain Eukaryota; kingdom Metazoa; phylum Chordata; class Aves; order Coraciiformes; family Cerylidae; genus Chloroceryle; species Chloroceryle amazona. The sequence goes on along the minus strand of JANHFX010001545.1, from coordinate 2,989 downwards.
AACTGCTTTTATGTCGTGGCTCAGAACCATTTTGAGACACATCAGTTATGTTCGAATTAAACAGAACACTGGAAGCCAGGAAAGTAGATTTCAAATCCAGATTTGAGTGAGGATGTCCTAGAAGAAAAAGATTGCCGTGTTCCATTAACAATGAAAATGAAATTGAAAAATTCTCATGTAAGGTAATTGCTATGGTTTTGTGTGATGGACCACCAGCAAGATAATCAGCCTTTCAATGGGAGATGTGATCAAACCTCCCTTTAAATTGGCAGAACCCTGTTGATTTATTGTGGTTAAGCATTTTGCAGCAGATTTTTTTTTCTTCAATGAATAAATGCAGGGAAAAATAATGGTGTGGTTTGTCCAGTCTCCTAGTACAGGATGGTTTAAAAGTGATTTGCAGCATGACCAAAAGAGAGTGACTCACATCACTGTCTACTCCCTTCAGGCTAGGTATATATCAGTGAGCTCTAGAGACATTTATATACCTGGTGAGAAGTTTGCTGTGGTAGTGTGGGATACAAGTAAAGTAAGAAGATGTGGAGGGACCAAAAAGCAGAATTGAGTTGTCTGCTTCCTTTCTCTCCTGCCTTTGGTAAAAGGACTACTAACACACATCTGGGTGAAAGGCAGATGAGGGTGTTGTTTTGAAAGACATTTAGTTCTAGATGAGAAAGCATGTTAAAGTGTAAACAGGGCATCAAGGGAGATGAAACACTGCATAGTGTTGTGGTTTGATTCAGTTGAAAGGGAAAGAAGGGGCTCTCCATATTTGTCTGAGTAAATATTAACAGATAAAGGATCGAGAGGTGAGAGGAAAGTCAAAATGCTCTTTTTGACATGTTTTCCACTGCTGAATTTAGATGACCTGACAGTTCACCATACAAAGGTGAAGAACCTGTGAAAATGAAGATGTTTAATGTTCCATGGGGCAAAGGAAGATTCAGTATGTGACCTGAAGAGAATAACTTTTCAGTAGTTATGTGAGAGGCCAGTGATCATCCTGAGATATTTGGGGGTTGGGGGGAGAGGGAGGGATGGGGGACAGAATTGCCTGTATATGATGCAATGGCTTTACACAACAGGATATTTAGAATAATATATTATGAATATATACTGAGAGAAAAAGAGAGTAATATCATCACATTTGATTATCAGCTGGGGTTCTGCCCAATATATTCATGATAGCCATAAAAATGATTATTCTGTTTCTTCCCTAGCTGGAGCAGACGTGGGGAATATGACTAACACTCCTCTCTATACTATTATCACAAACAGATAGCTATCAGAAAGTCAATCTCTTCCCAGCTTTGCAATGTGTTTCGAGGCTGTGACGGCACTGACATGAGGCATATTTTAAGCTGCCTGTAGATTTCAGAATGAATGAGAGATTTAATATGGGAGGATGTTCACTGATAAAAGTCACTTATTTACCATGCCCACTCTGTGTGCTGCATTCCAAAAGGAGCAGATAAAAAGCAAGAAATAATAATAGTAAAAATTATTATTAAAATGTGTTTATTACAATGTGATTTTGTCCATCACCAGAAAAATATTTGACTCACTGCAGGACTGAAAACTGTGAGAAAGGGATGGAAAAGGTATGTGTCCTGTTAAGCAGAAGATGGAACAAGAAGAAATGATTTATAGAGTACATTACTTTCTATGAAGATCATGGGAAAGCCAGAATGTGTTGGGACACACTTTTAACCCAGTCAGCCCTCTGCTTGCAGCAAGGACAATCATTTATTGGGTCTTTTCAGCATTAAAATATTGAACAGTAAAAGCTATGAATCTTTTATGTGCTATTAAAGACATACGGGAGACATCTCCAACCCGTCTTTAAATTAAATACATACACCTAGAACCAGTTGTAATCAGTGATTATCAGCTGCCCAGGGCTACAGGTATAGCTCCTCCTGCCTGCCCTGTCATGGCCCTGAGAAGCCAAGCACTGCACTGCTGCCTCGGGGAGAGGTTGCAGGCGTTCGCATCAGGGAGATGACTTATTCTGGCAATAGGAAACTCCACCACCACTTTCACCATCCCTCTGCTAATAACAGGTAAAATGACACATATGTACAAAGCTCTCCTTTGGACTGTGTTCCTCCAAGACTTCTTCCTATATCGATGCTTGTCAATGAAAATAGAGCAGTATTAGACTGAAATGGGAATAGGTTGGTGCCAGGTGATGAGGAAAGGTTAGGTCTTTTATATCTTGGAATGTGCTACCAAAACCTCTGCTGTTATCACAAACAAGCTGAATTTACAACTGCAAGGATAGTATCAAAAATGTAATACAGATCACATAATCTTGTTTTCCAGCCAGACCACTTAACAATGCACATAAAAATACAGCACAAAAAGCAATCTAATGCCTCATATCTTTACAAATGCCTAACAAATAACTCTTTGAGGTAGAGGAAAAAAACGTTATGCATAAATCATCAATATATGTTCCTTTATTCAAAGAACGTATTTATGTATATTGAAAATTTGCATTTTACAGTTTACCATGAAATATTATTTTCCCTTCGTTTCAGAAAAGAGATAGACAGCTGGTGGACTCAATGTGTAAGAATGTTTTCCCATTTAAAAGGCTTAAGCAGTTGTCACTTATGAGGACAGAGATCAGCTATGAGGAGCAACAAAGTTTATCTCTGCTTTGTTAGACTTCAGCAGAGGGTGTATATTCTTGGAAACATGACAGTCTATAGAGGTATAGTATTAGACATATGCCAGAGATTTGCTTTAGACTAGGCAATATTTTTTAAATGGCTTTTCAGCATGATTTCCCTACTGTGTTGGTTTTTGGTTTTTGTGAGCTTCAGCTGAATCCTTAATGTTGTCTTAACCCTTTCATTGTGGGGACAGAGGCAGGGGGAAGACTTAATTATAAGGCAGTAGTAAATTTTATTATCACTTTTAAATTATAATTATGAAATTATATTTTATTATAATTATAATTTTAATATATAATACAATTATA